>QAXH01000790.1:0-25534 GCA_004335635.1 Chloromonas sp. AAM2 | reverse complement strand
TGTTCGCGGTATACAACCCCTCTAGAGCAAGCATCTGTGTTCGCGGTATACAACCCCTCTAAAGCAAGCATCTGTGTTAGTGGTATCAGTGAGAACAGAAACGTTCATTAATCTTGAGGGGTCTGTCGGGGTTTGGCCTGTTCTGGTCCGATTCTGTGAGCAGGCAGTACAATATGGCACATGGCCCAATTTAGGGGCACCCAAGTCGTTAGGCTAATCGACAGGAGGCCAAAACCCTGCTTTTGCCCCTTGCTCGCAGCAGCCAGCGGGCTGGCCCGTTTGTCTGTCATAGTTTATGTTTCGTTGACAGCTCCCTGCTCTGTGACTGGCTGCTTGCAGCGCGCTGGCTTTAATGTGGCTGCCTGCTGAACTGGGGTTTTGTCATGTAGCGCACAGGATACGCACCTCTTCTGCCGCGCTTGTATGTCAAAGGTCTGAGCTCAGACGCAGCAACGCCAAGAAGTTCCTTGAAAATTGCTGTGTAGACTTTGCCCGGTGGTGTCGAAGTTTTTGTCACAGCCCTGTACTCCAAAGAGCTGAGGGCAGGGCACGGCCCAGGATGGCTACGGTTTACTGACACACGGCAGATTGCAGAATGGCTGCGCACTAGGTATGACAGCAGAGGCTGGAGGAGCGGTTCTCAAAACAAACAATGAACGTATCTGTTCTTACTGTATACAACCCCTCTAGAGCAAGCATTTGTTGTTGTTGCCGCATTTCGTAACCCCTCTAGAGCAAGCATCTTGTCGTGGCGCTATACTGTGATAGCGCTGTACCACCCCCACCCCACCCGGTCCCGACAGCCGCCCGATAGATACCCGACCGGACACCCGATAGACACGTCAACTGACCACCCGCCAACTTTCCACACTATCGGAAAACAGAGTACTGAACTGTACAGCACTGAACACAGTGGTGAGAAGTAAGGGGCACATGCAGGATAACTGTTGCGTTGTTGTTGCACACACCATACGACAACGTATTCATCAAAATGGTTGAAATCGACCCAAGAGTCAGGAGTGGCGCCCACGTGTCCCTTTTGAAGACTGCACCCTTACACAGCTGGTGCACGCGATACAGGTGGAGTCTGGCATACCCATACTGTGCTGTCATCCACCCACTGAAAAGCGCTCTTAGCATTAGCTTTTAGCTTGAGGGTGCTTGTGACGCGATGCGCGTGCAATTAATGCGTAGCGAGCACCACACTGGTCCCTTTGGTTGAGGAAGTTTTGCAATTAGCGCAGATGATTGATATTTGCGTTGGACGTGCTTCCTGGTCTGCACTCCCTCATTGTAAAAGGGATGGACGGTCAGTTTGTCGCTGTCCATCACCCACCTGAAGTGCCTTGCGCCAAGCTACGTCTGTCTTCCATTGCCAGAAGGGCAGCGGTTGGTGACGAAGACTCTGAGCTGGGTTTCCATGGGTCAGTGAGCCAGAGCTTGGTGCAAAAATGCAATGTCGTTCACCCTCAAGATGGCGCATCGATTACATGGGCTAACACACATAATCGATCTTGTTCCAAGTTAAGCACATTGTCAACCTTCAACTTCAGGGCTTTCATTCCTCAAGGCAACTCAACAGCTCCAGCCATGATCGACAGTGCACTGGCAGTCTGGCACAGGCCACCTGGTGTCAGCAGTGCACGTACTTGAGCGCATGTTGCAGCGCTACATGGGTAGGACTGGCACAGCACTGACTGAGTCAGAGTAGGTGTAGTGGAGCCAAATACAGGGGCAGGCGCCAAAGCAGTTGCATGTCGTGCCAAGATGGGCCCCAACATGCTGAATGCATCCCCATGTGTCTCAAGTCTACATGAACGATACAGGCATGGCCAGGGGGTTGATGCCGGTCATCCGGTAGGCAAGGTCCACCGCGGCAAAGGGTGTGCCAACCACAACATCATTACTCTTCCTTGTTGCAGCGTTGAAGATGGCGTCAGCCACCTGGACAGCCAAGCAGAGGCATGCAGTCGCAACCAGATGTTGGTTAGTGCAATCTGACAAAGGTGCCTACTGTGACATGTGTTGCATGATTCATATCAGTTCAGTCCCTGACAGCTTGCCTTCCCACCCTACTCAGCCCCACAACAGGCCCTGTGGACACTCCACCACCTACTCCCTGCGCACTTCGCCAAGCTCTGAGTGGCACGCATCACCTCCCTCCTCCACCAATGCCGCACTGGGCACTGCGTCCCGCTGTGAAGCATTACTTCAGTCTCACCTCCTGCGGTGTCTGGCTGATGGGCAGAACACGCACTCCCTGGCGGTAGGACTTACGGTCCCCCGCCTCGTCCTTACCAAAGAACGTTGTGCGCTCCATGTGATTGCTCTTCACAACACCTGCACGTGGCCAACAGAAGCTGTGAGAATTAAATCAAGTCATAACCAGCCTTGCAATGTGCTGTCCTGATAGCACATGATGCCCATGTAGTTGCCTTAGCCCAGGTATGCAACAACTAGCTCCTTACATTTGCATGTCAGCTTACTGCCACTCACTGACTGAGACAACTACGGCTCCTCTGGCTGACATCAGCCCGCAACTAAGGCCTGGCAGCTGCTGACGTGTTCCCTGCCAGCCCCTTATACCCACCCACCCCCAGCCTGACACGCACACACGCACCTGGGTACACCTGTCCCACGTGTATGTGGAGCGGCTCTAGCTCAGAGCGGATGGCTTCAGTGAAGCCCATGAGTGCGTATTTACTGGCCGTGAAGGCGGACATGTGCTTCATCGGGACCTGCAGCGCACAAGAACAGACAGCAGGCTCCTCAGCTTGGTCATGAAGGCAATGCATGAGCACACAAGTCAAGTACACAAAGCTGTAGCTACCTGTGCGTCAGGTGAAGGAGGTGTCAGCATTGCCTGGTCTGCCTGGAGGATGCGTGAGAGACAAGTCTTATGTGCAGCCAGCCTACGGCCTGGTCTGCCTTATTTGTAATGATGCAAAAGGACTGTCTCACGTGCAACCAGCATCATGCATGTCAGCCATAAAAGGCATGCGCAACACATGGCTTACCTTGCCTGCAAACCCGTTGACCATGATTATGGAAGGCCGGTCATTCCCAGACTTCTTGATTGCCTGAGGACGAGGACAAACACACCGAACATAAGACATAAGCTTCTACAGAGATAACAGCCAACACAACTTCTCAGCCTGACTGGCCTACATTGTGTTTTCAGCCTCATTCAAAGAGGCATGAGCTATAAGCCATTGCGTGTCCAGTATGCGTGTTGCCCTTCAGTGCCTGCTTGGCTCATTTGTTATGGGCTCAGCAGGGATGTCTAGACAGCTCCCTTGTCTTGTGCCCTGCTGAGTTGCAGTGAGTGCAAAAAAACTTGTTTACACGTATGGCTGCCTGGCTTGCCCACCTCCTTTGTGAGCAGCGGCATAAACGCTTGCGTGACGTGGTATGCTCCTAAGTAGTTGGTCCGCATGAGCTTTTCAGCCTCCTGCATGCACAGGGAGGGGCAACCACGGCAGAGGTGGTTTGAACACTCTTAAAAAACTTTTTTAGTTCAAGTGAAATATTGTTTTGCATGTTCAAGTATCCAGCACAATGCTGCTTTTCAAATCAGCTGCCGCTTCTCATGCAACATCTGTATGCACGCATGTACAACAAATGGTTGTCAATGTCAACGAACTATGAAGCACAAGCTGCTTGTTGTGCTGAAATTGTAAGATACAGTGTTGACAGTGTTCAGTCCAGCGAGTTCCATGTGCTTCGCGGAAAGACAATGCTTCTCTTCAACAAGGCGGCCACAGAAAAATTCTTCTGCAAGCGAGCCTGGGATGAATGGGAGTCGTGAAAGAAAGGCTCAGCATAAGCCTCCCACTAAAACCAGGGCACTGCTAAAACGCTCTTGGCCAGGGCACTGCTGAAGTGCACAGGCCTGCCTGCTCACCACTGCGGGCACGTCACTAAAGGATCCGCGAGTCATGATGCCCGCATTGTTCACAACCACATCCACCTGCGGCAACACGTCACACATTACAAGACAGGTACAGGTGTAAACATGTGCCTCTGTGACCATTGCACAATCAACCATTCAGTCCTCCCTGCCTGATTATCTACCACCCCCCACCTATCGGCCACTATTTGCCGGATTTGTAGCTGATTACTGCATTGAATGCATTCGCCTGCTTCTGATGCTACCCTGGACACCTCTTGCACACTCACGTTTTCAAACTTTGCCAGCACAGTGTTGGCCAGATGCTGGACTTGGCGCTCGTCTGTGACGTCACACACCACTGCAAACACATCACACAGTGAACTCCGTTCAGTGGTGCAGAACAGGTCAAGTTGGGATGAGTTACCAGCCTAGCGCTCGGGGCATCAACAAATCCCAAACAAGTCAAGAAGTGTTCACATGTGAGCGTGTACGGTGTGTACTCTGCTGGTCAACTTCTTGGTGTGTCTGTTTCTGATTCTCTCAAATGTTTTATGTGCCGATCATAACAACAGTCCTTCTTGCATGCTCACCACCCAAGCTCGACCCCTGCCGTCCCGCCGCCTGGGCGCAGTCTTTGGCTACATACTCTAGCCTTTCTGCATTGCGTGCTGCAACCACCACGTTGTAGCCCTTGCGAGCAAACAGTAGGGCCGTGGCACGACCTATGCCCTACAGACAAGGAGGCAGACAGCAGGGCACACTGATCTGCAGCTCACTAATTTAGTAGTGAGCTGCACAGTCGCTTGCCACTGTAGATACTGCAGGACAGCATGCTTGCGTTCTTGTCACAAGCACCAAGGTCAAAACGTGGTCCCTTCCGGATAGCTAAATTGAGATTTCTTTTACATGCGGGAATAGCAGGCACTCAACACGGTGAGCCACGCCCTCAGACACAACTAACCAACTTGAGTTTCTGCATGTCCAAAGTCCCACCCTGCAGCTGTCACAATGTACGGGTTTGCTGATCGTACCTGTGAGCCGCCTGTGATTACCACAGTCTTGCCAGAGGCTTTGAACGCGCCGTCTAGTGTCCGCACTGGGGCTGGCTGTGGTGCATTGAAGAAGTCTGGGAGAGACAGAGACATGCCTCGCATGGGGGTCTGTGCCCGGGGAGCAGGCAGGTCAGGCCGCTGTTGGGCGGCAACCTGCGAAGCCCATTGAAGGTGGTCACCGTCACCGTCCAAAGCCCCACCAACTCGAAAGGTGTGATGAAGATACAGTTGAGGGTCTGCTTAAGGTTGGTAGGGTCCTTTCACTGGTGTCATGACATGGTATCAAGTCCTTCAAGCAAGTTCATGCATGTCCTTCAAAGCGCAGTTGGCAGAGGGCCCAAAAATGTTCAAATAATGAAGTTGGGTGCAGGTCCTTCTGGTCTGGATTTTGTTTGCTACGATGCTATCAGATGGAACCCTCTAACCAAGCCTCTCATCCCACCTTGGACTGCCTATGAGCAGGCAGTCGCCGTGCAAGCTTCCTGATGTGCGGTCGAGAAGTGATTGCCGGAGCAACTGCCCGGCCCTCTGCGATCATTGTGGAGTTAAGCATAATACACACACTGTTGATGCAAGCCTAATCGTGACAAGCTCTTGCGGGACTTGCGCTGCAAGTCAATGAAGCGATGTCCGGCAATTTGTTGTACCAGCCTGCATCTGTCGTACAGAAACGTCCGGCGAGAAATCGCGCCTAGGGTTGCCTGAGGACGTATTGAAGTCTGCGCTTTAACCTGAGATTCCTCACGACAGCAAACATAGTCGCTTGAAATGGCTGACCCGGCCAAGCTTGCAGCCAACTTACGGCAAATCATGTTGCACGAAGCCAAGCCACAGCCGCGCCCTCTGGGACCAACAGCAGTCACAAGAGGCTTTGAAGCAATGGCGTTCCCCAAAATAGTAGGTGCTGTGTCCTGTCTGTGACAGAGCCTGGGCTGCCAACTTGACATGGATGAGCATGGGGGTTCACAGCACTTGGTGGCTTGCCAGCATGTTTATGGTTTGAGTCACCAGGCTCTTAGCACACAGTCTGAGTAGGAAAAAAAAGGGCTCGGGCACATGGTCGTCTGAGCATACTCTGGAATGAAAGCATTGATGACAGGCAGCAGGCGTGGCATACACATGCATGAGTGTATCAGTGCAGTAACAGTGGTACGGTCTGGAAGTGCAAGGTCTCTCACTGGATGAAAATGCCTGTGATGAAGCTGGGTATGCCTGTTGCTCATGTTAGCCTGCCAAAGATGGGGCTTCCCACTTGCGCAGTGTGGCAGCTGTGCAATGGATACATAACGTACACGAATGATTGATCATCATACCCGTATGGCATACATAACCTTGCCCCACCTTATTCAGGTATTGGCAGGTGGTTTCCTGTAAAGTGCGGTGTTTGTACCGTATGTGTTTGTTTCTCAGGTGAAGGAGTTGCATGATCCGCAGCTGCTGGTCAGACAGAAGGCCCTGCTGGCCGCACGTGAGCTGCTGAGTTCCCCCACTGGCCACATACAGTGCATTGCGGCGGGCATCTCACCAGCTGTCATAGAGCTTCTGCAGGTGCGCATCTATGGTAGCAAGACCAGGCAGCTGGCAGACTGTTTGGTTGACAGTTTTAGTTGGCCTGTAATGGAATGCACTGTAGCTCGTGGGCCGTTTTTTGTTAACATGTCCAGTTGACGTAAGGAGTAGACTGGACGGAATACATAAGGGTCCACGATTGCATTTGAGTACAAGCAGTAAGCTTTCATCACACCCAGGGTGGGCTGCCAACCTGTAAGCATTTCTCTTGTACACGGCTTGCAATACATGCAAAGTATTGGGGTTGGTTTGTGGCAGCACAGGTGCATGCCGCACCAGCCATCAGCCATGCCTATGTGCACGCATTGGGGCTGCGATATTCCAGGATATGGCATGCAGGCAAGCAAGCTGCTCATGCATGCATCAATTCTATGCAAACCCAAACCTACCTGATATGGGATGTTGACCGTGCTCCTTTGCTTGTCATTACGTGTCACCTTTCAGGACTCGGATGCATTGGTACGAGAGCGAGCTGCTGGCACTCTAGAGTACGTGATGGGCAAGGAGGTTGGAGCCCGCGATGTCATCCAGCACTGCGGTGTGTCACGCCTGGTGACATGCCTGACCGACTCGGAGGCACCTGTCAGGAATGCTGCCTACCAAGCCCTTATAGAGGCTGCACGCTTTGATGCAATCCGCCAAGAAATGTGCAAGCAGGCAAGTGAGAGCTGACTGCGTTTGCTTTGCTTACACTACTGGCAATGCAAGGTTGAGTATTGAGTTGCACGAGTTGACTGGTCGCAAGCAAATGCAGCGCAACTTGCTGATCTTTGCTGAGCTAAAGTAGCTTGCCCGTCAAAGAACATACCAAGCCACCCGTGCTGTACATATCAATAGTATGTAAGGAGTTGCTTCTGCCTGCGTTCGGATATCCACCTGCTGTGCACACACAGTGTTTGTGCAGAACAAGTGTCACATGCATATGCTCTTTGCATTTTCTGACGGAGGCCCATCCTGCCATTGCACACAATGCCTTGGTGCCTACAAACGTGTGCCTGCAAAACTGGCGCCTGGAAACGTGCACATGCTCATACGCCAAGCCTGATGAATGTGTTCTGCACTGCCATTGCAGAAATCCCTGGTGCACCTGATGCGACTAGCATTGCAGGAAGAGCAGAGATACTTGCTCAAAGCACTGCTCGTGCTCAATCTATGCGTACAGGTAGGTGTGACCAATCAACCCTGCCTGTCATCAGAACTGTCAACTGCCAAGATCACTGCAAACGCAAACTGACATTGAAGCGAAGCACGCAAAAGTTCTGCGTCACAACATTTCCTTGGGTTTGACACTAAGAAGCTGTCAGGCGTGCACTGAACACCAGGAGACGCAGCTGGGTGCAAGCCCCAAACAGGTGTACGCATTGTACACTCTGTCCGAACACGCACTGTACCCTCGGACCAAGCATACGCGCCTGGTGTGCAGGTGCGTCACAACGAGGATGCATTGGCACAGCTCATCGACGATGCAGACGCTATCCCGTCACTCTCTGGATTGCTCTCGGAGCAGCAGCCGATGGAAACACAGGAGCAGGTCGCGCAGCTCATTGGGCTCTTGACGTCCCGCTTTGCAGACGCGCGTGTGCAGGCGGTACAGGTGCGAGCAATCGTTGGTGCAAGGCCATGCGCTGACATGCCACGCTCCAGCATTTACTCTACCGTCTCTAGCCTTTCAATCAAAATGCACTGCGTCCGTCAGCCGCAATCTGTGCTCCATTCTGTTGAGCTCCTCGCTCCTGTTCGCCTAACGCGGCACCCACGCATAGCTTCCTTCCTTTTCATCCACAGCGACAGGGGTAGCCTTGGCTTTCTGGCCTTGCCACCGCTCCACCTCAGCGTGTCTGTACTCCTCTGTCTGTACAGGTTGGGGCGGTGCCCAAGCTGGTCCGGCTGCTGTCGTCGCGCTCCGTCCACGTAGCGTCAGCGGCAGCCACGGCTCTGATGACCATTACTGTGGCAAGGGAGGGCAAGTATGCGCTTATCGAGGTGTGTGAGCAGACGTGTCATAGGTTTGAGCATTGAGCGCAAAGTTACAGGCCTTATATGGGGCAGCAGGAGGGCAAGAGCACTGCCCGCAAATACCGCGGGTAACAAGTCCTCGCGACTTTTCATCCCCTTGCAGGGTCCGGAGGGCGTGGCCCCGTTAGTGGCGCTTCTCAAGCCACACCATGTGCAGTTATGCATCAACATCCTGGAGGTGATCACAAACGTGTGCGAGGCCCCACAGGCGCGACCGCTGCTGGCCGAATGCGGAGTTGTCGGCAAAATCAAGTCGATCCATGAAGCGCCAGAAACGAGCGAACAGCTCAAGAACAGTGCTGCCCAGGCGCTGAGACAGTGTGGCTTCAAGCATTTGCCGTTTGAGGTGTTGCCTGGAAGGGAAATCGTCGTGGACAGCATGGGACAGGTCTCCAGTGTGCCCATTGCAGGGCAACAAGTGGCAGCTTGACGTTGCTAGAGCAACTAGGGTGCTGCAGGGCGCGGCCGGCTGGCTGAGCGTTGGTTTTATATTCAATACCCATGGGGAGCAGCTAGACAGTAACTACCATATCGGATGGAGAGCAGAAAGACTGGCCAGAAACAGTAAAGCATCTGCAGTTGACGTCACATGAGGTGACAGCCACAAGGAACTCACAAGGCCTTGCTGACATGGCTAGATTCCCCTCTGCTAGGAGATATTTTTGCAGTTTGCGTTGGATATTTGCGTTGGACGCGCTTCCTGGTGTGCACTCCCTCCTTGTAAAGCAGACACCAGCACCCTGGGACACCAAGGCACTGTGCACCAGAAGACAACACAGCTCTGCATTCAGACACTGCGCAATGCATTGTGCTGCAAGCCGGCCATTACTCTGATAAGTGTCATCCTCTGCAGCGATCACGCGCCAGTAGTATGGAACCTTTCCTGGCTGGTAGCACCCTCTGCAGCAATCATCGGGCTGGTGTGCTGCGATTTTGACCTCACACCGGCTTCATGTCTGCCACGGTACCTGGTATGCCATCCATAGCAATGGTCATGCCAGGACCATCCATAGCGGTCATGTTCGGTGGTCTATTTGTTGTACAGCTCATTGTTCCCATCGTTGTGCAGAGCACTGCATGCGCAGTGCCTCACCTGTCTTGCCTGACCAGCTAATGGTGATTCAGGTGTAGCGTGCACGCTTGCCCTGTTGCTGCTGTGCTTTTGGTTCTTGGCCATCAAGTGGCTGCTGTGGCTCCGCTGGCTTTGCGTGCAGCGCCCTCAGTTTCTGAATGTGGCCGTCCGCTGCAGTTTGAAAGAAGCAAGCAAGTAATGATGCAAGGTTCCAGGGTCCTTGGCTGCTCAGCTGCAACATCCGACGTTTGAGCCAACAAGATGCTAAGAAGGCGATGCAGGAGAACTCACGCACCAATCACAAGTTTGAGAATGGTTTCTGTGCAAGCGCCAAGGTTCGCCAAGGAGAAATTGTTCGCCAAGGAGAACCTGCTGTGATTCCCAACCGGGGCTGTGTCCTGAGAACTCATCATCTTTGTTGATGGGGGAACTGGGGAAGACTCGTCGGCGAAGCTCCGTGGCGGGCGAGTGATCAGTCGAAAATCACGCCTTCTCACATCCGATGCAACGCTCTACTGCCGGAGCGAATTGAATGCTTGTTGACGATCATTCGATAACCCGGTCTAGACTGTTGTAGCAAGAGGTGTAGGTCATGCTCAGCGAGCGTTCCTTCAGGCTTGACTGGCAACTTACGTACATGTCGGCAAGTGCTAGCAACATGTTCATGCGCCTGCGGACCCATATCAATGTGAAGCAGGCTTGGGGCATGCCAGCCAGAGAGCTAATACATGGGCAAGACTGTGTGAATGCGGCTCCATAAGCTATTGGGTTGTGTAACCCTCACTGGGTTTTGTAACCCTCACGCACCAAGTCTTTCACAAGTTTGAAAATGATTTCTGTGCAAGCGCCAAGTGCACAAACTTCTGGGAGCAATTGACGCGGTCAGATTCCTCTTTACTAGGAGAAAGTTTTGCAGTTCGCGCAATCAGGTGATGTTTGCGTTGGACGTGCATCCTGGTGTGCACTCCCTCCTTGTAAGTGGGCTGCACCATCAGAACGCGTGAATGCGGAACTTGAGGCTGTTCATTTGGCCTGCATGAAGTGCATATGTGATTACGAAAGAGTGCCGACCATAGCCATGCCAACATGCCGACCATAGCACAGGCGCTGGTTCAAGAACTGTGTGGCTACACCTACATTCCAAAGGGGTCGTTCCCATCCTGGTTGACCTTAGCATGATGTTGGATTTGAGGGCAAAGTCTACTATGCAAGACCATGCCGGTGCCAACTCACCAGCTGTCGTGAGTGATTTGAGAAAGAAAGCCGTTGAAGTAGTCGACCGTTTTCGGGAACAGGTTTCGCGAGGTACGCACTAAACCCAAGAATTGAATACGTCATCATTCTCGCCGCTTAACGAACAGCCATAGGACTGGCTAATGGCTGGTCAGTCATGGTCGGGCCTTACGTTGAATTCGCGCTTACCAGAGCAGTGACATTACCGGACACAGCACGCAGGCGATTAGATGGCTACAGGCTCACGGATGGAGATGTGCTACAGGTGCGTCTGAAGATGTGCCATGCAATGCAACCAACATGTGCGGGCTGATGCGAGGTGGGTACGTTACCATGTGTGCAGGCAGCACCACGGCCTGTTGGATGCCTCGGCCTTCATTCCACTGGCACTATCAAGGACTGGGCCGAAGTGCAGCTGTGTTTGCGTGATTCCTGCTCCTGGACAGCTTCCCATGCTGTGGTCAAAATCAGCCCAGCTTCAAGCCTAGGCTGTTTTCAATACGGCAAAGACAAGGTGCAAGTCGCCCCTGGCTCAGCTGCAGGTGAGTTTCTGCGATGCAAGTTGATCCTGCCCAGCTGCCATTCTGACAGTGCCAAATCCAGCTGCCAAAGCAAGCCCACAGTTAAACCCTGAGTACCACGTTGACTGCAGGCAGTAGAAATCAAGCGGGCACTGGCTTGCCCGTAGCCTTGCCCACGCCCTCATGGCTACTTGAGTGCAAGCTCAGGCCAGATGCCTGGGCCCAGCCTGCCGGGGGTCCCAGCAGGGGCGGATATCACAGCTGTGTGGGTGGCACCACAGCCATGTGCCGCTCTCTGTGGAGTGATGAAGAGCCCGGTGAGCCGCTAGCCATGTGCTCAACCATGTAGGCCTGTGCAGGACCATTAGAACCCACCGGTCATTGTAGTGCAGTCAGCCATCATGTTTGGAACTGTCAATGCTGTCGTTATTGTGTAGCTGCGTTCTTTACTTGAGGCAATGCGGCCTTCTATGGAGTGCAGGACGCCAAAAAAGATGTTGTGCCTCTCCATCAAGCCCGCTCTCCGTCAGGCACACACCCACATACACATATCCGTACACTGCTTGCAGGTACTGTGCTCTTGCATTGGGACGGCTATGCGCCTGCAACAGGAGGCAGCGGCAGTGGCAGCCCGCCATGGCTGATGGTACAGGTATTCGAGGGGCTGTCCGCTGTGACCATTGCCCCTGTGCAGCGAGCCGTCCAGACTGCCGCAGGAGAGATCGAGGCGGTTGACGCTGCACCGGGCGGCAGACCGCTAGTGGAGCAGGTGCTGCTGGCACCACATGCAGCAGGTATGGGCCCAGGAGCCAGGCCTTAGCTATCCAGACTTGGGCAGGTACAGGATGCAGGTCTAAGCCGGGACAAGTTGTGCTGAGCGTTTGGCAGGGCGTAATATGAATCAGGTACGAACAGAGCGCCGAGCTCCAACACTCAGTATGTGGGTAGATGCAGGATGCAGGCCAAGCGGAGGCAAGCTATGCAGGGCAAACCCTAGGCCAGGTGGGCTACCACGACAAGCATTGGATGAAGTGCAGGATGCCCGGCACACTCAAGTCCGAGTGTAGAAGTAAAGAAATGTGGACTGCTCCTGGTGTTTGCCACCTGCACATCTTGTTAGGCTAAATGCCATCATTTGTGGCGTCTCTGCTGTGTTGAAGTAGAACGCTCAAATGTTGGCATACAAGCGCAGAGAAGAGTAGCACAGAGCACAGAAGGGCATAGAAGGGCAGTAGTAGCACAAGGGTGTCCCAGGTCTGCATTACCTGCACGCCTGCACGTCCGCAGGTGACTTGCTGGCCATGGCAGTCAGTGACACCGCAGGACACGTGTGCGTGTCGGTCATGGACTCACGCGGCATCGCGCTCATGCACAAGCCGCTGCCCTCAAGCAGTGCAGCAGGTGAGAGGGAATCAGAATCAACTGCTCATGTGTGAGTGGCCAGCGCAGTACGTCTGGTGTTGGTGACTATAGTGCATCCTGCAGGTAAGAGGGAATCATAGTCAAACGTTGATGTGTGACAAGCACACTACTCCTGCAGTCACTGAACGTGGTGCTTTGGCCAGTATTCGCTTAAACTGCAACACAACTACTGTATAGACTATATCCTACTTGCAATATATCATCTACTGTTGGCGGGTGGGGGGTCCAAAACCCCATTCTTGGCCTTTGGCAGGCAGTTTGCAAGTATTTCATCACATTTATTCACACTGCGGGAAATAAAACGCCTCGTTTCTACGCGCTGCGGGAAGTAAAACGCCTCGTCACATCGCAAAAACGACGACTTGTGAGTTGAAATGTGTAGCTGTAGCAGTGTTGCAGCATGCATGATCAAGAATCAACCAGTCTGACAGCCATGCACATAGCCTTTTAGTTCAATAATAGGCTGCAGAAATGCTGCCCGAAATCATATTGATGTCTGGCTGTGTCTGCGAGACGCCTGCATGGAAGATAATTGTTGTTCTGGTAGGAGTGCGGGACCTGTGGGACCGTTGGTATTGAATGTTGTTTTGCCCCCTGTGGGATGAAATATGGTCCATACGGTATGAGCCTTGAACTGTCCAGGCCTGAACGCATGAGTGTGAGCCTTGAAAATGCATGAATGGACACAGCCTGTACACAGATGAGTTTGCGCTGTTGCCAGAGCATACTCATGCGGTCACGAACGAGCATGGGACAGTTCAACAAAGGCTGCACGCCACATGTCGAAATAACAGTGCACGGCTGCAACACCACAGGGCATGTGCCAGCCGCCAAGCTGGGCTTCCATCTGACCCCCTTTGTCGCCTTGTGCTGTCTTGCAGGTAATCTGCGTCGTGTGGTGCGCAGCCTGACATGGCTGCCTGCCAGCTCAACGGTGGTGGTCATGGACTCTCTTGGTGGCATCAGTGCGGTGGACGTGGCAAGGGGCCACGTGGGGCTGCAGATCACGCGCAAGGTGCATGCAATGTATTAACCATCTACTGCTAGTCCCCAGCACCTTGTCTGCCGGTCTTACCGTTCTTACAGTCATCATGATGAGATTACATTAGAAAGCTGCTGGAATCCAGGCTTGCGGCTCCCTGCTACAGCTCTATGAGCTTCCTACATTAGAGTTGAACCCCCTATGTCAGAGGCGTCGACGTACCAATCACTTCACAGTGGTGACCATGCTGTTGTGCAGTTGCCATCACCATGCTTAGCCTGACCCACGAATGCACGCAACATGTGAGCTTACACTTGCCTTGCCTTGCTTGTCACGTACGTGCAGGGCCATAAGCCATCGGCAGCGGCTCCTGCGGTCATTGAGGTGTCCTTCCAACAGCTACTGCGCAGCGGCCACGCCAGCCGCAGGCACATCACACGGCCGGCCAGCAAATGCACATTCAGCCTGTGTGTGATGACTGTTTTGCCGCCCAAGGATGGGTCACCAAGCAACGACGGCCGACGGTCAGACAGAGCAAGCAATATGCCAGGGGACGGGGGTATCCAACTTGCTTGTACTGATGGCCACTGCATAGCGCTTCTACGCTGTGCGGCTCAGGGGACAGCAAATGCCCAGCTACCAGCGAAGCTGCTGCCTTTAACACCATCACGTGCCGCTGCAGCCACAACGGCGAAGAGAAGCATAGCGGCCACAACAGGCCAGCAAAGTACACCTCAAGCCATCACAGTATCAGCCGACACCACAGCAGCTGCGGTCGCAAGCCCAGATGTTCCAGATAGGAACATGAACGCGGAAAGTGCGGAGAGGGATGGTGCTGTCAGCAGTGCACTGCCCTTGCAAGCTCAGAAGCCATTGCTAAAGGACGTGCGCAGGCCCAACTTACAGGTCTTGGTTCCTGCAAGGAGCGGCTCAGGCACTGCACTGGGCAATGGCGGGATTGTGCAGGCGGGCGGCAGCGGTCGCAGCGTGCAGAGCAACGGAAATGCAGGCTTTTTTTCCGGCACAGATGCTGGTCCCCTGCGACATGCCCTGTTGGCTAGCAATGCCATGACTATGGCCATGCCTAACCTGGCACCTGGATCCAGCCTGTGCCTGCTGCAAGGACACTCGTGCAAACTCAATGCCAGCACTGCTGATGTGGCGGGTGAGGTGTTGAACATGCCAAATTAACCAAGGTTCGGGCCTTTGCTGAAGCGGGCATGCTTGGTCAGCTGGTAGTGAGGGTTCACCACGTTGATGCCTCATCCTTATCTGACGCAAGTTCCAATCTTCGTGCCACCCCCTGTTTTGTCCGCTGTTACTAAACCTCCATTTGCTCTTGTGATGCACCCCGCCACTTTGCCACATGTTGCATGCAGGTGCTCTAGGCAGCCAGCTACAGATCAAGTGGCGGCAGCTGGGCAGCTCCTGTGTGTTGCAGCCCCCAGGACGCCCGTATGCCGACCAGCAAGCAACCCCCACCGTTCCCGCCACCCACAACACCGCCAATCACAGTCCATGCAGCCAGCAACCCTCACCAGGAGATGCACCGCAGCAGGCTGTGGTGCTGCTGCCTCAGGGCACGGCTGCACCCAGCGGCCAGCTGTCATCAGTGCAGATCCCCTTGCCTCTGGACGTGTACTGTTTGCCTCCATGTGTGGTGCACAGCCTACAGGCCGGTGATGGGGCGCTGCTGCGGGGTGACCTCATGGGTAGTCTTGCACACTACACACGTGCGCACATCTACGGCTTCCTGCCGTCCTACCTGGTAGGTGACCATTGGCATGCTAACAAGCTCGCGATGTTTATCTCTGACTGGGAACCTTTTTTTGCCGTTGCCGTTGTTGTTGTTGTTGTTGTTGTTGTTGTTGTTGATCACGTGGCCTTCAATCCGGGGAGGACTGCTTAACGGGAACAGGGGGGAAAACCCTTGCTGTGAGAATGTATTACTTTCCTGTGAGGCTCAAGGCCAAAGCCAGTTTCTTCTCTGGTTCTTCTCTGGCCGCCAGCCAAAGCACTTTCTTCTCATCACCACCATGATGGCCCGTAAGCAAGGGTTTGAAAGCAGTGGTAGGTAGTTCGTTAGGCAAGTGCACATGAGTACTGTCGCAATGTGTTGCTGGTCTGCCTTGCTTGCACAGGTGCTTCAGCGCATGGCATGCCTCACAGGAGCCAGCGGGCTGCTGAATGCCTTTGGCGCCTTTCTATGCGACCAGCTCACAACCTCCGCATCTACACTTGCACCTGCCTCCATGCCAGACACAGCCACTGAACCAACCAGCCCTAAAGCAACTGCGTCAAAATCAGTACAGAACGCGCAGCAGCTGGAGCACCGTTGGCTAGCAGCCTGCCTGCCTGTGCTGTTGAAACATGTAGAAGGGCTTGCTTCACTGCTCCAAGATATGCAGCCCCTTGCATCACACCCACATCCAGCTACTGCACATGGCCATGCTTTCACTGGTCAAGGCAGAACCAAGCGTGATACTGGCACCACCAGGGCATGTGCTGACACCGATGGCACAGCAAATGGCCAAGACCTCGCCAGTGCTAATGGGGTCAGTGAACCCAAGGATGTGCCTTTAGCTGTCATGTGGGGACTTCAGGCCGCTTGGCAGCAGCTGGGTTTGGCATGTCAGTGCGCTGCATACGTGGGCTGCACACTGCATGGGTTCATCCAGACCTCAGGCGAGGCGGCTGCACAGGCGTCCAGGTGGCATGGCATGGCCTCAGCAAGGCACCATGTGACATCGGTGGCACCGCTGAGCCCAGGCACCGGACTCAGCAGCCCAAGTATCGTGGCCAAGTCGTTCACTGCAAAAGATGGAAGGTAAGGTGTGTCTGACGAAAAGGAAGTTCAGCCTGCAGGCACATCTGGGTTTATTCGTGCCACAGAAGAAACAAAGAAGTTTGCCAGTTCTGGGACAATTTGTGGGTGGTGTAACTGACGTGTGTGAGATGTATGGACATCTGGACAGGATGAGTGTGGTGTGAGACTGGTGTGAGGTGTGGTGCAACCTGTTGGTAGACGCTGTGGTGTGGCTGCTGGAACTGGCACACGGGGATGGGGTGTGTGCTGTTGCAGCCTGCACCGGAGACGTCGGGCGGACCAAAACACTGACACAATTGAATTTACGCACCGAGTGGAAACGGCAAATCGCTCCGGGCTACTTTGCTCTCGTTTCGTGAATTAGACTGCGCAGTGATCTCATTTTTGAAACGAGTGACCGCGACGCCTTTGGGAAGCTGTGCAGAAGCTGGCTCAGGTCCTAAGGCGGAGTCGCACCAACATATACAAGAGCGGACTGTCAGTACCTACTTGATTGTCTCTTGCTAGGACATGCCGTCAATGCAGGCTGCCAGCCACACCATAATCCATGTGGCATTGCAGCTCGGTTGTGTGGTTGTTATTGTCTGTTGCCTTGACTGCAATTCAACATGTAATGACCTTTTGTCCTATTCTACTGTTTCTGTCTTTCAGGCGCGGGCGCATGCCAACATGCTTCATCGGTCTCCCAGCACCAACCGTATGGCACCCTCTCACCCCCTTCACCCCAGCAGCTGGCGATGCAACCGACCCAGCACCGGCATTAACACACGGTATCCTGTGCCGGTTTCAGCTGTTCCACACTGCCTTTGAAATCAGTGCACTGCTCGGCCCTGTCTGGCCCTCCTCTGAGGCTGGGCGAGACCGATCCCAATCTTCTGCAGGCCATTACAACGCATCCGGTGCTGGTGCTGATGCGAACATGAGCTCGGTAGCTGTGGTGGCTCGCAGAGCATCAGTACGGTTGGGTCTCAGGCAGAGTAGCAGCACTGCAGGGGTTGCAGGGGCAGCGGCACGATCAGCAACGGGACGGCTGCCGCTGCTGCCAGCGGCTGTGGAGCGGCTGCAGCAGCCAGCAATGGTGGCAGGGCTGCTGCTCATGGCACACGCATGCAGCATGCAGGTGTGTGTGACCAAGGCCTCTGGGTACGGCCACTCGCATCATTTGCCCACTGACAGCTCGCACAGTTTCGTCACAGTTTCCGTTCTTGACTTGAGACGCATTGAGCTCTGAACATCAGATGGTGCTTGACAAGGCACACGCATCATGCCTGTCTAGTATGCACTACTATAAGTATGCACTATTGTCCGTCCGCAAAGTGGACTGTCCACGTAGTTGTCTCACTTGTGTGCTGTGCCTGCTCCTCAGATGCAAACGACTTTACTGGGCCTTGCGCGCATGGGCCAATGGCCGCCAACATGGGCTTTACCGTCAGATGGCACCAGGGGCAGCATCGACACCATGCATTCAGCAGTGCAGCTGGGTAACAGCCGGGCGGGAGCTAACGACCTGCCACCTGCCTGGCAGATCCAATGGTCGCTGCTCCGCAGCTGCCCCAGCGCTGGCTGGGCTGCGAGCGCATGGCGTGCAGTCGGTGACTGGCGCAAGGCAGCCATCACCGCCCTATCCACGCACCAGGCACTCCGGCAGCAGCCCTCTGAAGCACGCAAACTCGCCATGGGGCAAGTCTCCTTCCACTCCCTGCTCCAATCCGCTGCAGCTAAAGCCACCACCACTGCTCCCGGTGCACGCGTGTACAGCCTGGATGCGTTCCGTCCACCGCCCATACGCACACACAAGTCCCTGGATGGTGAAGCAGCGACAACCAATGGCACAGGCAGTGCACTGCTGCTAGGCGGGAAGGGTGGGGGTCAGGCGGAGGGGAAGGGTTCAGATATTGTGGGCTCCCCTCTGATGCTGCGCGGGCCCTGCTTGGATATGGGTTGGGAAATCCTAGTGCAGCAGCTGGGGCCCAGCCTGTCAGCCCATGAGCTGTCAGGGGTGTGCAGCGCCATGCGTGAGCTGGTCAGTATCCCCAGGGCAGTGCTGGGCACAAGGTCAGATGTGTACCTCAACCTGCTCAGCGAGGTGAGTCCAGTAGTCCTGGGGTTTTGAAGGTCAACAGGCAAGGGACTGTTGGTAGCATGGCAGTGTTTGCTGACATACTGAGCTAGGGCCGGCAGAGCCATGCCAGACAATGCACACACATCACCATCAACTGTGCTCGCAGCCTAAAGACGCACACCCTCTGTAGCTTCATCGCTGCGCATGCAACACTGGAGCTGCTCCAAGCTCAACGGTGTGGAACAGCCTGTAATACATCTGCCATGTACACCATTTCCCTTGCGTTGTCTGTTGCATGCATATGGTGGCCATGTGGACAGACAGCCAAGCGCCTTTTGTCACCACAGTTGCTTGGAGCCATCTGTATTGTCGCTTTTGCTTTGTCTGTTGCATGCAGGTCAGTGACCAGCTGCTGGCGATCATGCCCAAGCGCATGTGCATCATGCCGCTGCTGCCAGGCCCCGCCACACACGCCGCAGGCCTCATGACCCTCTCACCTCACAGTGTACGGCGTCAGCTGCAGGCGCACCTGGGCTGCGCCATGGCACTGGAATTCGTGGAGTTGTGCATGGCACATGCATGCAGCAGTGCCATGTGCACGCCTGCAGAGCAGGTAGGCCTGCCACCACCATCATGTTGTCAAGCACCCTCCACTGCCCTCTTCTGTGGAGGCTTCATTCTGCTGTCAACCCGTCCACCGCCCTGATGAATCCTTGGGCTGGCTTCAACTGTTTTGTAGGATCACACGCGTTCAGCGGGACACGTGTTCTTCACTGCCTTGCTTGGCCTGGGCCTGAGCATTGTCAGACGCGCGCTGCACTGTCCTGGTTGATTCATGCGATGTTAGCAGCACTGCCGGCATGTGGGTGTGGCCGCTCGCATGCGTTGCCTGCAGGTTGTGCGTGCCGTACTGTCAGCCCCGGAGCCAGAGGCCTGCCTCAAACTGCTGCTCAAGTGGCAGGGCGTGTATGATGCACAGACGATGGCAGCTGCAGTGAATGAGGTGTGCCAAATGGTCTCCGTGCCCATGTCGTCATTGTAATCTTCCATGCTCTCGCTCACTGCCACTCTTTTAGCCTTCCCTGTGTCTCTCTTGTTCCTGCCTGCACCCATGCGTGACTTCATTCACCCTCAATGCCCTCACGCTGAGTCACTCTCAACCTATCTTTGTTGTACAGGCGTGTGAGTTTGTGGGGGAGTTTCAGCTGGTGGACGATGAGGACTGGTCCCTGGGTTCATTCCTGCCCATGATGGACAGCGCCCTCACTGCAAGCGCCCTTCTGCCGCAGCAGGTGCGATATGCGGATTGGCATACAGATCACATATGGGCATGTTTCCAGCCACACTGGAGCAGCAGCACAACATGCCTTACATGATATCTTTCATTGAACGACGTGCTGTTTGTGTAATGCTTCAGCCTGGGTGGAACAGCCGTGCCGAGGCAAGAGCTAGTCATGCTTGTGCACATTCCTCACAAACGTACCATGCTGACCACAGCTCTTGTTCTGCCTTGTTGTTACTGAAGCAAAAGGCTCAAAGCTCACTGGTGATAGCATGTGATCCTCCTGCCTTTTCAGAATTGAAAAGCCACACGCTCACTGGCATTGTGACGGTGTTGCAGGACAAGGATGCAGTGCTGGCACAGTTGGCACACGCTGTGTCACAGCACACAGACCAAGCGCCTGAGGCAACCACCATGAAGCTTCCAGGCATAGCTGGTGATTCCAGTCGTGCTTCACCAAGCCGGACGCGTGGCCAGGGTGCAATGGGGCAGCAGCTGTCTGGTGGAAGGACCGTGAGTGGGCGCCTGACGCCACACTCAGGCTTGCAAGCCCAGCAGCAAGCGCTATACCACAGGTCCGCTGATCAGGATGCGGTGAAAGGGCAGGTGCCTGGTGATTTCATAGAACAGCAGTCAATCGTGGCTGACTTGACGAGGCGACAAAGCTGGCGGTTGAGCGGCCGGAAGTCTGATAAAGACCTGCGCCCTCCTGCCACTGCCGGTCCCATGCTAGGGCCACAGCACGACGGTGACAGGCTGAGCGGGCAGTCAGCAGCTGGCAGTGTCCCTCTGCCACCAGGTGGCACGTCCTCCAGCCCACAAGGCCGTGACACATCTCCGCTTCAAGAACACCAGCTAGCAGATCTGAATGACCTTTCTATGGTTGTTGACGTGGCCCAGTTGATGGGTACATTGCTGCAGTGCGTGCGTCCGCATGCTGCGGAGGTGGTGGAGTCTCTGATGCCTAATCCCAACCTGCGGCTGCTGAAGGGCACTGGGTCTTCTTTTGTGCACAAGGACGGGCAGCAGCCGGGCAGTGGCAGGCTGTCCTCGCAAGGAGGCAGCAGGGGTGGGCTGGACGGCCACAGCATGTCAATGACGCGGGTGGGTGACTCCAGGCTACTCTTGCATGAACTAGGCTGCTTCAGCTCTCAACGATTTTACCTTGCCAAAAATGGGGCTGTGCACATGCTTGGCTCACAATTGTATTGTATGCATGGAGTGGCCAACCTGCCATACTGATTGTGGCGCCAACTTGCCGCTTGCCTGCCATCACAGGAAAGACTATTGTGTGTCTGCAGAAGAACATTTGCTTTGACATGTCTTGCAGGGAAGCCAGTCGCTGGGACCGGTATCAGAACTGGGCCCAGACGCAGCTGGCGACGGTACGGTCCCACACCTTGCAGGCAGCCCTCGTGGTCCCTTCACAAGCAGCACCTTCAGCAGCGGACCTTTGGGCGACAGTGCCGGCAACGGCACGAGCATGAAGCGGTCTGAAAATGACTCCGGCCGTCGCTTCAGTGCTGGTCTCCATCCAGGGCTGGCGGAATCGGCCGCTCGACTGTCCGTGGACGTGCACCGATCAAGCGCGAGCCGGGCACAGGTGGCAGCAGCCACGTTGCAGGCCAGCATATGCGCACACTTGCAGCAGCTGCTGGTGTTGGATTGGTTCATGACGTGTAGGACGCATGTCACAACCCTGCTGGCATGGGTGCGTTCTGCTCATGCAGCTGCTACCGCTTGCATGGTCACCAGCATTGATGCCGAAGGTGGTGTGAAAACGGGAAGCGTTGCCAGTGGACAGCACGGTCGCCGTCCTGTAGCCCAGGATGCTGACAGTGGCATGGATGGGTTTGCATCAGAGCGGTTGCAGCGAGCAGAAGATCTGCTGCTCCAGTGGCTGGCTGCCCTCCTGCAAGCCACCCGAGTTTACTCCGACTCAGAAATGCAGGCCACAGTGCACGCAGTCATGTGTTCGGTTCAGGGCTCCGGGCTGGACCTGAGTTCAGTTGAGGCAGTGGGCAGTGCACTGCACCAGCGCAGCATATTCAACAGCAAGCTGGCGGAGCAACTGCGCAGGCTGAAGGGCCTGGCTCAAGGAGACGAAGCGAAGCTAGCGATGGCTAACGGGGCAGGCCAGCCGCAGCACCCTGATGGCGCAGCGACTGACTTAGCACATCAGGGTGCAGCAAAGCTGGTGCCAGGGCCGGGCAGCAAGCGGATGAAGGCAGGGCCAGCCAGCAATCCTAAAGCAGCCGATGCTGTGAACAAGGCAGGTGCTGCTGGTACCTCCAGTGGCAGGCTACGCCTGGCTCCAGGTCTTCACGTGACTGACCCTGGCAGCACCAGAGGCACCCTGATGACGGCCACATTGGCAGCTCTGCAGGCTTACACGAGCACTGTAACAGCCAGTGATTGCCCGCCACTCAGGAACACAGTGCAACTTGACGGTGACTTCTCTAGCCCAAAACCATCCGCACCGGTGCAGCCAGCTTCAGGCGCAGAACTAGAAGTGCAGGGAGCCCGTTATCCTGCTGACGATGCTCTCGAAGGCAACCGCACAGTTGCAGCTAGCCTGCTCCAGTGTGCAGTACAGCTAATCAGCACTCAGCCAGGCCATTCACATCAGTCAGCCGGCCCAAGTCACAGCAGCCACACCGCTGGCCTGGTTGGATGCTTGTTAGTGCCGCTGGCCAGCACACCCGGCACCAGTTCCGATCTGGGGGGCATCCAGGAACGGCGGAGTGCTCCTGATGCTAGCCCAGGTCGTACAGCAACTGTGGTGCTCCAGAGTGCTGCTAGTGTACCTCAAGCATCCCACGCTGCTGGTCCCGCCACTACCAACAGCGGCAACGGCACGCAGCTGCCCTTGCCATGGACGGCTGCCGGCAGTCAGGAGGGTGTGAATGGAACCTTACCGGAACAGAGCCAAGACTTGCAGGGGGCCTTGCAGGCGCTGCTCTTGCCTAGCGGCTGGCCCAAGCTCCTGGCACAGACCAATGCACCAGAGCAGAGACATCGGTTGCGTGACGACCCGGGCCAGCAGGCGCATGCGGCTGATCACGGGTTGCACGAGCGGCAAGGCCAGCAAGAGCAGCACCAATCGGCTGCTCAAGTGCAACGGCAGTTGGAAGGCCAGGAGAAAGTGCAGCAGCAACAGCAGCAACACGTTCAGCAAGAGCAGGCACTTGCATGCACAGCCCAAGAGCAGCTGCAGCAGCAGCAGCAGTTGCATGAGGATCCCACACATCATAAAGACAGTTCGGACACCTCCAGCCATGCTAATGCTCCTCCACAGGCCAACAAGCCAGCCTTGCATGGTGCCTTACACACGCCTTTGCAAGCAGGCAGTCCTAGCACCCTTTGCCAGGACGTCCCACAGCCTCACCAGGACAGCTTCGCTGCCGAACCTGATGTGCCACGGCCCAAGGGGTTGGCAGCTGGTAACGAGCTGCAGGAAAGGCATCAGGGTTTGGACGGCTTCCTCTTCACACCTAAGTCACAAGAAGCACTTGGCCCCCCAAGCAGCAGCAATCTAGAGGGGTCTGCATTCGCTAGTGCAAGCCCACGCTGGCCTGAGGGCGAGGCGCCCGGCGTAGCAGGTGTTGAACAAGGGTCAGAAGACGTGGATGCAGATGGGTTGACCCTCCTGGACTTGTTGGTCTCTGCGCCACCCTCCCCTGACGGCCATCCTCACACAGGCAGCAACACTGGCGATGATGGCGTCACTGGTGCTAGGTCCGTCATACACAATGTCCAAGGCCGGGCGACATGGGACAATCCCTTGGGCGGAGGAGGGCAGCATTGGGCAGGGCCCATCGGGCATGGTGTGTACGGCGAGCTAAATGATCAAAATACGCATGGCCTTGTTGGATTGGGTGGCCTGGCTGCGTACAGCATGCCTGGTCATGAGTTCCAGCAGGAAGCGGCAGGGCTTGCAAGGCAAGGCTCTGGCGAGATTTTCAGCAATATGCATGAACATGATTTGATGGAGGCGGTCCCTGTCTTGACCTTCACACCACCACAACCCTTCAGCGCATCCAGCCCCGTGCCCCATGCCGCACCCAACTCCCACCAGCGTACGTCAAGTGGCGAGCCTCCTCCCCGGGGGTTCAACAGTGGTTCTGCGGACCTTGGTAGGCTGACCATGCGGAGTGGAGCACGGTCGCCTTCACATGCGTTTGGCGTGCGCTTCCCATCGCAGCAGTTGAGCAGCACTGCGACCAGCCCACTGGGTCAGAGCCCCCGCGCACCCCAGGACAGCGGCGTTAGCCTGCAGCTGTTTGATTTCCTGCGCACACCCGCTGGTGGTAGCATGGCATCAAATAGCAGCACCGTTTCACCTCGGGATATCAGCGGTGGCGGGGAGTATGGTATTTTTGCCAACCCAGTGGCGCTTGCTGCTGGCGGCCCACGCTCCGCAGGCCATCGTCCAACTCGCAGCAACAGCTTCACCCACAGCTCCCTGTGCCTTTCGTCGCTGCCTCCCAACTCCCAGATGTCTATGTTTTACATGAACGCGGTAGCTCTGCACGATGACAATGCATCGGACTACAGTGGTGGGTGGAATGCGCGCGCCAATAGCAGTCGGGCTTCCAGTGCGGCAGGGTACAGCGGCCACCTGGGCAGCAGCCAATTGCTGCAGCAGCTCTACAGCATGTCGTCTCAGCAGGCCAACCATGGCGAAGGCGGTGTGAGTCGAGGGTGTACCAGCACGTCAGCAAGGCTGTATCATCAGTCCAACGTGCCTGCATGGTTGGAGCAACGCACAGCACATCCCGAGACAAGGCCAAGGGAGATGGCAGCTGAGCCGCGCGGGCTGGGCCAGCCTCGGAGTCAGGCTTGGACGACCCAACAGCATGCGCAAGCATCTGAAGCAGCTACAATCCCTATGGCCAGGGGCGGCAATGGGGCTGCCGGCAGGTCGCAGTACACGCAACTACAGTCAAGCAAGGGTCGTCCTGGGTCGCCCAGAGAAAGTGATTTCGCTGTCGCTTTCTTGGATCGGCCGATCCCTGGTGCAGCGGCTGATGCGAGGCTTGGAAGTCTTGGTGCGCTGGCAGCAAGCAATAGCAACCTTGGAAATGCAGCAATGGACAAAAGTTTGTCACAATCAGTGGGTGTTCGTGGGATCGGCGGACCGGCGCAGCCGTCTGCGCCGGTCAATAATATGAGCAGGAGCCTCAGCGTGCTAGGTACAGGACGTACGAGCCCTCGAGCTGGTAGTGGCGTTATGCCGCGCGTGTCGCTCGCTGCAAGCACCAATGGATCCAATAACAATGTCAGCGGGCGAGTTGGCCAACGCAGCCCCGCATCTGGGCGCAACCCGATGTTTGCTACACAAACGGCCATCACTCATCCAGCTGTGGGACGGCTAAAGTCCAGCCAGAAATGAACACTCCGAGCGAATTCCATGGCGTCGCTTTGTGCCGTGGTGCTTGGCAAGCCACAGTTGCCCAAGACTTCTTTTGGTCATTGTTGTGATCTGTACTTTGCTCGAACCAGGTTTCTTGATGCTGTCACGATCTGCAGAGCCAGTGTATCATCATCATCATCATCATCATTACATGGCTTTTCATGGTTCAACCCACGGTACTGCAGCTA
>QAXH01000789.1:0-12950 GCA_004335635.1 Chloromonas sp. AAM2 | reverse complement strand
CGCCAGCCGCCTAACCTACCACTTCTTAAATGAGTCTGGGCACGGAGTAGCGGGCTGCCGCCCGTGAAAACAAAGAGCGGCTGAAGGTGCTTCAGGCCTCTCTCCGCACAGTTCGCGATGAGAAGGCAGCTGAGGAGGCAGCCCTCAACAAACGCAAGACAGCTAGCCAACTGGCAGGCCAGTCCAGCATCATGAGCTTCACCAGCACAATCACCACAGAGGAGGCACATGCAGCTGACTTCTTTTATGCCTTCAATGTGGCATGCAGCCCTTACTTCGTAGCCATGCTTCAGGCAGCCGGGGCTGTAGGCAAGACGTACAAGCCCCCTACTAGTGAACTTCTACGCACCACTCTGCTTGACAATGAACGTGAACACCTGGCACATGACTCTGGCCGTTTTATGCCACATTGGCAGACCCTAACCCTGACCCTAACCCTAACTGAAAACCGTTCATTGGGTCCCGCTTTCCCCGCTTTCATAGCTCGCTTTCGTCAACAGGGAAGCTTGAAATGTCCCCGGTTTCGCTTTCGCTTCCTGTGACCCTGGCTGCTCGTGAAGAGGCCATGCCGCTGCAGTAACTGTCTCATGTCTGCTGCTGCTGCACGATCCTTCCAAAGCCACAGCTGCATCGCTAGGTGAATCTTCCACATAGCTGCAACGGCCCAGCAGACACCTGATGGGAATAATGTAGCACCGTGGAGACTGGTATGCTCAACACTGGCAACAGTTAGCCAACCCGACCATAGCCCATCTAACATTCAGTACTAACCTGACAGCTTGAGTAGACCAAGGCTAGATAGGCGGACTCAGAAGACAAGCCAGGGAGTACACACGCCTCACCTTAATTGCATAAAGATTCCCATCCAGCGTATTGAGGCACAGCTTGACCTTGCCAAACGAACCCCTGCCCAGCGTCTTGACCACAACATACTGGTTGATGCATGTGGCTCCTGTGGCGTCCCGGCCAACCTCCAAGTTGGTAGTTTCCTTGGCCAGGCTGCTGATGCCACGCATGCTGGACTGGACCTACACAGCGCATGCACATGCAGCGGTCAGCATGCATACCGCCAACCACAGATTTGCTCGCAATGGTGTGTTTGTTATGGTGATTGTTCTGAATGTGCTGCTGCTGTGCATCCTCAGATTGACTATACAACCACACGCCAGTCGCAGCCAGCTTGTCTCTGCTTATTCCTGCCTTGACAGCTGCCTGCCTGCCTGCTGCCCATGGTAGCTGGTCAAAGGCCCACGCCAACTGACAAGCCATCTTGACATGAATGTTGTGGACGTTATTAAAATAGCATTGCTTGAGAAATGTGACGCGGTCCATGTACGACACCGTTCATGCTCATAAGGATCAGCCATAAGCTGACCATACGCTTTGCTGCGCCCACCTACCTGTTCTGGCCTCATCGTCAAATCAGACCCAAAGTCGGCTTTACCGTACCTTCTGAAAAACCTCGTTGTCCTGAAGCATGAGCTGTTCAACGGTTTTCTGCAGCGTGGCCAAGCTCTGGGAGCTGCCCATGGTCATGCGCATGGAGGTAGTGCTAATTGAGCTGTGACCGTCGGCGAACATCTCAGAACCCACATCCATGCTGGCACGCTGCATGATGGCGGCGTGGCCAATGCCTAGCCGTGATGGCGTGGCCTTGACTGGAGGCCTCACTTTGGCAGGTGGCAGATGCTCACCCTCTGCCCCGCCTGCACTGCTGATGCTGTGTGGAGCAGCATTGCTGCCACTCATGGATGGGCCTGCTGAGCTGAGTGACGTCCCTTGAACCATAGGCCCTGTGGAACTACTCATGGATGCAGTGCGGTGCGGTGGGTTTGACATCATCTTGACAGAACCTTGGGCGATGGTGGGCATGCTGGCATGCCGGTCAGGTGGGCGCCTTGCTGCTGCCTGGGCTGCCTGCATGGCTGCGTTGTACTGCATGACGCTGTCCAAGTCAGTATTGTTGCTGCTGGTGCCGTCCGAAATGGCTACGCTAGACATGGACATGGTTTCAGGGTCTAACTCCCGAGATGTAGGCTCGTTGCCATACCGCCCTAATCCTGATGCGTTCTTGCGAGGTGCGAAGTGTTTGGTGGCTGGGCTGCGCATGACATCTGCCAGCTGGGCGCCTTGACCGACCGCCGTACGGCCATCCGCACTGTGCGGCAGACCATCATCGGATGGGCGAGGCTGGCCGTGCTTCTCCTGTTCGGGAGACAAGGCCAAAGCTGGAGGAGCTGGAGACGAAGCTGCAGCTGAGTGTGCACACGAGACCGGCATAGGGAAGTTGCTCCCACTTGACCGCCTATCCATACCACCTGCGCGTGGTGCCTCGTCATTCACCACGATAGGGAACTGCAGCTCTATACCACTGCCTGCGCATCAGGAGAAGTGCTGACATTACGCCTGAAAAGTCGAAAAGCCGGTAAATGCCATTTGTGTGCCGCAAATGCCGCCAGCACAGGCATGGCTCAGAATGGGTGCAGACGTACCTTGCACGCCCTCGTGCGCGGTGATGGCGCTCTGCTGCCTGGGGTCCATGCTCCTGCCCGGGGCTTCCGGGCCTTGAACGTTTACGATGCTGCTCTCCGGCAAAGCGGATAAGGAAGGCAGCGGGAGAATGCTGGTATCATACGCATCCTTTGCGGGCCCGGTGGCGAGCCCAGGCTGCTGCACAGCAGCAGCCTGGGGCTTTGTGTCGTGCGGCTCTACATGGTCACGCCTGCACACATAACACAAGCAGAAGCGTACGTATGGCGCTACATCTCCTCGTGCTAGCCATGCAAAGGGCCGTGAAGGGTACAGACTACAACCTCCCATGACAACAACACCGCATGCAACCAGGCCAGACGGCGCGTGCTCACTCAGCCTTACAGAATTCATACTCAAGATTGCAAAACTCACCTGGCGTGGCTTTGCTCCACGTCCTCTTTTACGCTGCCAGCCTTACTTGAAGAGCAGCCCAGCGTGACAAATCACGAGGTAAGAGCGCCTTAAGTCGATCCCTTACCTCCCGCTGTAACGTTAGACAGAATTGGGTCCGATGCCAGGCTGTGCCCGAAGGCAAGTTTGCCCTGGCTGCCCTGTGGATTCAGGACGGAAGCGACGATGAATCAATGGGGAGCACAAGTCATAGTGTTTGCGTGCTGCACAGCATGCAATCAATACTGGGCCATTAATCGGAGGCAACCACTGGAAACGTTCAACCGCTGGTTTCAGGAAGGAACAGTTCTCAAGGCACTGGCACAGCACGGCATGCCACTATCTGTTCTCTTGTTGAGCTATAGAGTCTCGCTGACGGTTTTTGGCAACCCTGATTGACGTCAATTCCCATAGGACGAGAAACTAGGCAGCAAGAGATGGGAGTCCGAACACAAGCTTAGTTTGTTCAGGCGGTGCTTTGTGGTCGTTGGCAGTGCTGCTTCTCACGAGCGATAGACCCAGGTGCAGAAGGTGAGTGAACCATTCGGCCATGTACCGTTGCACACGCCTGTAGAGTTGTTCGTCGTAACTTGTTACAAGCTTTGGGCACCACATGCGAGCACACAAGCATGTCTGCATGTGGATGTAGGTGTAGGCGGGGTGCACTGCTCCGGTTACTTTATACCTTGGAAGCTGCAACCTGAGCTTGTTTCCAGGTATCCGGCTAAGCGGCCCTGCAAAGCCATCCTGGCCAGCTCACGACCAACTTCTGCCCAGTTACAGCATCCAGCACCTAATCCTCAGCCCTGGACAGCAACCTCAGCACAGCTGCAGATCCACCCAACCATCAGCCCATCTAACGGCTCCTCCACAATCAATCCTGCACCCTATGGCAGGCCAGTGATCACCCCATACAGCTTACAGACCGGAGTGCTCGTCAGGTGGCACGTTAGTAGTTAGCTCTGGGCTTGTTACCCGTTCTCGCCGCATTTCATGTCAGCCAGCGAGCATCCCCACAGCAGTGGTGGGGCTGCTACAACGACAGGTGGGCGCTGATGTCGACATGGCTGCCTTGCACATGTCTCATGCATCCGTTACAAGGAGTGAGTGCACACCATGAAGCACGTCTACGCAAATGGACGAATCTCACACTGCAGAAAATCAGGCTTCTGCAGCAAACAAAGTACGCACAGTTTGTCAAGTCACGCTCACTCTGACGTCATGTCGTGTGGTTGGAGGATACTGTGAAGCATACTCAATTCATTTGAGCTCACAGTAACACACAATACCTGGTGTTTACTTACCCATGACGTTCCCAAGCAGAGCTGTAACCAGAACAGTCCACGATCCCTGCTGCATACAGGCGCCTCTACATCTGGTGGGTCTATGTCAGAGAGCCGTGGAGCTCTGACCAGCAGCGCAAGTGCCCTAGTAAGCACCCTCAAGGACCTTTCTTCTTCCACAATAAAGGACGCATTCAACGGACTGAGGATAGGCGTGGCGCGGGCAGCAAGGGGCGATCCGCAAGAAGCAAACGGCGACCGGGGGTTGGTTTCACCACCCCCGCCTTACATGTTGGAAGGGATGAGCTCGCAGCAGACTAGCGATCAGCAACATAGAGTGGCGCGGTTTGTTAAGCTGCTGGATGAAGCTGTGGTGAGAGTGGGGGCACGGGAAACCGGTAGGGTGTGTATGGCGTGTGGTTGGTGTGGGTAGTTAACAGCAAGGGTGTGCGTGCAAGGATTTCAAGTGCATGCAGCATAGAGGGGAGTTGGGCATGGGGTGCCACGTGGAGAGAAACAGTCGAGGCAGGAGACTGAGTGGGCATGCATTTTGGTTAAAATGGTGGGAAGGCGTTTACTGCGTTTTCTAAACACGTGCAAGGCGGAGAAGTGAGGTGATTGTGTTAGCAAGAGCAACACCAGCAGGAGAACGTGCAAAAGTAATCAATACGGAGGGCTATGGGTATCGGCATGCTTATGCTGGCGTTGACGCTGACAGGCTGGCTGGAAGGAGCAAAGGGAGGTGCTAGGTGTATTGATGGCAGTTATTGCAGGAAGGCGCCATGGTGAGTGAGCGAGTGAGTGAGTGAGTGAGTGAGTGAGTGAGTGAGTGTGCTTTTACATCCGTATCATCCGACAAGTCAAACAAAAGATGGATCCAGTGGTGCTTGTGCAGTGCTGTGTGCGCGCATCCGTGCAGTGCTGTGTGCGCGCATCCATGCAGTGCATCACTCAAGGATTCACTGTGTTGGCCTGCGCAGGTGGACTTAGACGCGCTGCGAAAGCTGGCGTGGGGCGGTATCCCCCCGGAGGTGCGGCCCGAGTGCTGGCGGCTGCTGCTCGGCTACATGCCACCAGCAAAGTGAGTGGGATTGGAATCGGATGAGGCGGTGGAATAGGGCTGGAGTACGTTGATGGAGTTTGAGCCTGGAACATGTATTACTGGACCAACGCGGAGATTGGCAGGAAAATTAGGACTGGAATTGGATGGGGCAGGCCGAGCCAGGAGAAGTTTCTGTCACCATCCAACGGTGCAATTGTAAATTCATAGGTCAAGACAGGATTGGTTGGATATGTGTTAGTAGTGATCAGATGAGAAGTGTGTTGGCAGACATCCCATCATGTGGGCTGGGTTGGTGGCTTGCACAAGGTAGGCTTCACAAGCAAACGGTGGGCTGCATCCACACTGCGCTCACTAGGGATTCTGTCTGCGGTCAGTTCCCAGGCCAGGTGTCGGCCTTCTGCATGCTTGACTTAAACGCACATGTTCTCGGTTTGCAGATCGCGTCAGTCCTCCACTCTCTCCCGCAAGCGCACGGAGTACCAGGACATGGTGCCGCAGTTCTACGACATACCCGCCTCAGAGAGAAGCGAGGAAGAGGCAGCGGCACTGAGACAAGTGCAGGTAAGCGGCCCATCGCATCCTTACAGACCTTTCGTTTGCGTGTTCGGGTACGGGAACATTGCACTAGCTGCAGTGTTGAAATCCGGCGCTATGAATGACTTCAAGTTGGACAGCAGGCCTAAGACCTTGAGTTCACAGTACAGCAAGTCTATGACACACTCAGCAATAGGCACTGAATATGCAATGAATACCAACAACTAGAAGGGCTCAGACCCTGAGGGGTGGTCTTTCACAGTACAGCACTCTGAATGGCCTAGCGTAGAAGTGTTGGAGTATGGGAGCCGTCGAGTAGATCTGAAGGTGTATGTGGTTGATTAAGTGAATGGCAGCACATTTGTCGTTAGGTCAGCCAGGGACTGGGCTGTTCTGGCATGTATCCTTCCATCCATGTGCGGACTGGTATGCATCCCACACAAAGGATTAGTAGTGCTGGCACTGTGTGTGCGCAGGTTGATGTGCCCCGGACCGCCCCCACGGTGCCTCTGTTCCAGGAGCCACCCGTGCAGAAGAGCCTAGAGCGACTGCTGTACATATGGGGCACACGGTCAGTGGGCCTAGCCTAGTTAGAACTGTTGAAGCAGCAAGAGTGAGACGTGGAAGAGTGGGCCATTCTGGGCTTTTGCTTGCGAAAAAGTTGCAGTTGTAGTGAACTGCAATGTCCCCAGGGCTTGTTCAGAGGCGGCTGAAGTTCTGGTTGACAATGCACGTGCAACCCACATGTGTTGTGGACAGGCACCCGGCCAGTGGTTACGTCCAAGGTATGAACGACCTGGTCACTCCCTTTCTCATTGTGTTCCTGGGCGAACACCTCCCCGGGCCGCTGGACAGGTGGCAGCCGGAACAACTGGAACAAATTGGAGAGGTGGGTCACCTTTGAAGGTCAATCCCGCGGCCAAATGCATGCAATGTATGCCTGAGATGCGCAGGGTTGCGCGTCTATCAACAACTCTGTGTGTGGTATCAGGAGATGAGCAGTGCTGCATGGGGAAGCTCGCCCAGATGACAGCATAGGAAGGCGTTGTGGCAGTGCGGGGGCGGGTAAAGGGGCGCAGTGCCAGAGGGGGGACTTGTGCACAAGGGGGCAAGCAGAGAGCACGGCTATGAAGCGGTCAAGCTTCTTCAGCATGCCAAACATGACGGCTTGCGTGGGGCCAAGCGCCCTTCTGCACGCACATACCTTACTTCCTTTCTGTCAAGTCATTTTCATGTCTATGAAAACCGGAGAAACCACAATTTTACTGAGCGCTGTACCAGCTGGACCCGCACACCCAATGCGCAAAACAATGACTTCCCGACCCAATCAGCAGTCCGGTAAACTCTGGTCCCTCCTACTTCTCGTCACCTCCTTGGCAATCCCTTTCCTACGTTACCCCTGCATGTGTGTGTGTGTGTGTGTGTGTGTGTGTGTGTGTGTGCAGGGCGTGTTGCTGAGCGTAGAGGCAGACTGCTACTGGTGCCTGTGCAAGCTCGTGGAGGGCATTCAGGACCACTACACGTACGCACAGCCCGGCATCCAGAGGGCGGTGTTCAAGATACAGGAGCTTGTCACGTGGGTGTTGGGAGGCCTTGTTGTCAGTGTGCAGGGTGTGCGAGGGCGGAGACAGTAGCAGCCTGGAAGCCGCTTGTGTGGGTGTGGGTGTGGGTGTCTGTGTCGACATCCGCATCAGGAGCAGTCTGACATACTGGCAGGGAACAAGCAGGGAACTCAGGAGTCTCCAACGCAATGATGTGCGGACCCGCGCGTGGGGTTCTGCGCATCATGGTTGTGATTACAGGGCAGAGTGACTTGCTGCATTGCTGCTTCTAGGTAGGTTGTGGTGCTTCTAATGACCGTGGGCATGTGGTCAAGCCCAGGTATGCTGTATGCATGGGGCACACACCACCGCATGTAGCTGGACATGTGCCCGCTGTGGCTGGTGGGTTGTGGCGATGTCAGGAGTATAACAGGTTCGTTGGCTGGCTTGACCATTGTGTGCTTGTTTGCATTCACAGTGCTCGGGATGCTGCGTTAGCAGACAAGCTGGAGAGCGAACACGTCAATTTCATACAATTTGCATGGCGCTGGGTAAACTGCCTACTGCTGAGGGAGCTGCCACTTGCACTGGCACCACGACTGGTAGGTAGGGACACTGGCCAGCACGCTGTGGCTAGGGTCGGGCGCATGTTTGTCCGACATACAGGTTGATGATCCAGGCAACGTCCAGGCGTATGGCACCGGCCAGGCGGCCAGCTCTCTAGCTGTTGTGCGCTCTCCTCGGCGTTTGCAATGCCAGGCAGCTTGCACGAACCATGCAGCCAACGAATCAAGCAGCCAAGAAGCCTTCAAGTTCTCTTACCATTCCCAACAGCAGGTGGTGTGCGAAGGCAGCATCAGATATGGAGCGTGTTACTGTTGCTTTGCAAGAGAGAAAACCCGCCAGTGAGCATGCTCGTGTCTGGACTCCACACTCTGTGGACTTGGTGAGGAACTGCATGCAATTTGCAAGCAATCTGCTACGCAAGCAAGGGCTCAGATGTCGTCCGCATGCAAACTATCCTTGATGACAAATCAGCCATGTGATGATCTTGGTGTTGATGAACTCCATGCGTTCTCAGTGGGACAACTACCTCGTTGAGGGCACAGGCATGTGTGACTTCCTGCTGCTGCTGTGCGCCGAGTTCTTGCTGCTGTGGCGGGGAGAGCTCATGGCGATGGAGTTCCAGGAGATAATCATGTTCCTGCAGGTGGGGCTCAGGTAGTGGGTTTATTGGGACAGCAGTTTTGCAGGCATGGCTTTGCGTTTGCAAGGGTGGAATCCAGAAAGATAGTGAGCAGCGTAGACCCGCACGGCTTGCACAGACGACCTGGACAGCGTGCATGCCCGTTGGCTGTGCACCGCGCTCTCACGTTGAGCATCATTGCATTGCCCCATCGCCTCTTGAGTTGTGTGCGAACGTATCACATCTCGACATGCTTGCTGCTTCCTTCCTCGTTGCTTTTCGAATAGATACATTCGCCCTACTAATCCCGCTGCCCGCTGTGTCATACTCGCTGTTTCGTTGCGTTCTAGAACTACTCCGCCTGACTGGTCCTGGTATCAGCTGTCTACTGCTCCCTCGTCCCTGGCTGCCCAGTAATCAGCTGCAGCGCCATAGGCCTGTCCGTTATCTTTTTCATGTCTTGGCAGATGTGGGAATGTCGTGTACTGATGTTAAGGCTACCCCGGTATCATTTGTTTACCACACCTTTGTATGCTGCTGTTGTCCTTACCCCGCAGCGGCCGCCCACCACCGAGTGGACGGACAAGGAGCTAGTGCAGCTGCTGAGCCACGCAAGCTACCACACAATCGACAAAAGTCGAATGATGAAGAACGAGAACAAGATCGAATTGTGACCCAAGCTTTGAACTTGAAAGCGGCTGAGAACGTGTGCAGTTTGACTGTATTGGTGGTTTGGGTCATGCATAGCAAGTCTCTGGTATAGCTTTATCTTACCGGCAGGCTGGTGTGAAAGAGTGGTCCGAGTCGTCTTATCAATTGGCGGGCAAGAGAGATGGCTTGCTGGATGGTTGGCTTGAATGATGGACACACCAACAAGTGATGGCCAGGACAGTGTGAAAGATGGGTGTGCTTTTGGCAACGGCCTGATCAGCATGAATCAGGAAACTCGAGTACGGAGCTGATCCCTGACCCCCACCAGAACATGACCCGAGGCTGCCCTGAGTGAGGCGCAACATGGATACAGTGTTTACGGCTGCTGAGTGATGATGGAGATGACTTTCAAGGAGTGCACATGTCACGTCGTGACCTTGACTTACTGGCATGGTGACTTACACTGTTGATGCCTTAGAGACGGCGTGCAGAGCATCAGGGAATACGACCAATCGTGACCTTGCGGCTTGCTACACCTTCGTACTAAGCACGTGCCCATGCTTCACAAGTACCGACGTAGCTTTCAAATGAAGCAGTAAACTTAACGTCCTACGTTAAGTTTAAACTTAACGTCCTATGTTCTTAGCTCAAGTATGCCATGCATTACGAAAGCACGAGATGGCTGCAAGGTAGACAGTGCAGTCCTGAGGCGTACACGCGCATGTCAGGTACTCACATCTCTGGTGTGCTAGCCAGCTAATGGTGGCTAACATGCACGCCACCTAGGATGGCACGTCATACAACACCTACAATGGTTTGTCCTGCTAGCCCCAGGAGTGAGTGTCATTAGTAGAGACTTGGCCTTACATGCATGTTACACCCACACGGTCACAGGACACCTAGTGGGACAGTCACCACCAGGAGCAAGAACGCAAAATTGGAGAGAGCGAGAGAAACGAGTTGATGACGGCCTGGGCGGCTGCGTTTGTGTCAGTCTTCCTTCAGCTCGCACCTCCCGCTGTGCTTGTCTCGTCTTGCTCATCCTGCCTGTGAAGGCGTCTTGGATGCCAGCAGACGTGACAGTTAGTTGCATTGCCACGGCCAGGGTGGTGTGTTGGAAGGCACAGCTTTGAATCCGTGATTTGAACCCGTGACTGTGGTTTGGTTTTGACAGCAGGAGGCACGCGAGCACAGCCATACTCTGGAGCCCTGGAATGCCAGACAAGTACAAGCAGTTTTGGGAAACCCAATCTGCTCTGTCGCAGCCCAGTGGGGACTGGGCGCCTTGTCCTGAGGGGACTCTAGACCCGCGGAACCGTCCAAAGGCCCGGTACAAAACAGAAGAACTGTCCCAGAACTGGCAAACTTCTTTTTGTCTGTCTCGTGTGTCAGTTTGTTACATCGTTAGTTGGCCTGATGGCCGGTTGTGTTTAAGTTGGGTTGGTGTGTTCCAAGGTGCACAGCGTTGGTTCGGAGACTGTTGCAATGTATTCAGGCCAAATCAGACAACAAAATGCATCAGTCGGTGCAGGGAGGTATGGTCGATCATGTCATTCCTGCAAGCACAGCGGTAATAGCTTGTCCCACGCATTGGCGACAAACGACCAGGATGGCTATCGATACTTACGTTCTCGTGCTTGACTGCAGGAAGCACGCGAGCACAGCCACGCTTTGGAGGTCTGGAATGCTGGTTTCAGCGAGAACCGTGCCCTCTCGTAAGCCAGATTACAGGCGCCACGCACAGATGCAGTGCACAAGAGTGGAAAGGTGCGGGTTTGTTGCATACTGCCCGGGCTGTGCCGGCATGGCTGCTTTTGCGCTTGTCACGGTCACGCCGTTGTACCGTTTACCCGAGGTCTGTATGCCATTGCCGTGCTGTCCAGAGAACGTTTCCTGAGGCTCTGCACACAAGTTACATGGCTTGTATGCCTGGTCTGTTCCTATGCTGGCAGGTTTGAGGCGCATGCTCACATGGGCTCTGCTGACGGTAATGGTGGTGGTGGCAGCTCTGCCAAGAACAGGACGCCATCTGGTGGTGATGGTCGTGAAGATGCAGCTCCCAAATCCAACTGGCTGCTTTGGTCCTTTGTCGTGCTGCTTGTGTTAATTGTGTTTGCAGTCCTTGTATATGCTGTCATGTACTGGATGTACTGTGTGTGCCTCGCTCTTTTGCTAATCTTCTTTCCCGTGTGGATATTTATGCCTGCTCTTTGGCCCGGCATACTTGCCTTTTTGTCCGCAATTGACACCTTTGACTTGTTTGCGAGCGCATCATATGGGCCACAGGTGGACAAGGGCAAGACAACTTCCAGAGCCAGCAAGTCGACGCAATGTGTTGCAACGACAATAAAGGAACGATTGCAGACCCCTCAATGGCTCAAAACCACATGGGAGTGGGTATGTTGGCCATTCGGTTTCGTGGCAGAACATCCTGTGAAGACAGGTATGGTGTCCTTTGTCGTTTTTCTCCTACTTGATCTGATTCACAGATAGGTTTGTCCAAGGCAGCATCTCACTTGTGCACCGTGCTGATGGCCCTTGGTGTTTCAATCTGCCTACTTGAGAGTTGAATGTGTGAACTGATAAATAACGAGAGCAAGATAGAAATGTAACTAGACCTCTGGACTTGTAATTGGCTGCCAGGGTAAAAATAAAGTTTGCCAGTTCTGGGACAAGTTTGGGACTGGCTCTGGAACCGGTGTGTTTGTGGTTTGTGTATCGGGCCGTGTGATGTTTCCAATGTTGTCGTGTATAAGTGGGCTGGGTCCGTGTCATCTGATCACCGTGGTGTGTCGCTGGTATGTGTGTGTTTTGGTGCGATTCACACACATGTTTTACTGACACACAATGGTTGCTGGCGGTATTACAGACCAATTCACACAAACTGTCCCAGAACTGGCAAACTTCTTTTTTTAGTGTGATTTATTGTCTGGGTCATTAGATAAGTGGAGCTAAACAAGATGTTTTTGGGGCACAATCAGCCAAGGCAACCAGGAACTCCTTTGAAATCTTGTGGCAGGTACAAGTAGGTGGCTTTGTGGAGGACAGCTTCCAGGAAGGCTATGTGTGCTATCGTTTAATGGCTTGTTGAAAGAGTAGGTGCACCGCGGCTACGTCAAGTCCCAACAGCCCGATGGCCTGGACAGGTTGTAAGGTTTAGGTTTGCTGCTGGCAAGGGTTTGACAGCCACTTAAATCTGACATCTGTCGGCCGCACTCCAGGTGAGTAAACGCGCTGGGTCTGTTGATTGATTTGTTACATCAGGTAAGCAGTCAAAGGACACGGGACGGGATGTGTACCGCCCTGACATACCCTAGGAAAGGCAGGAACAAAGGCAATAATGGAATTGTCCCAAAACTGGCAAACTTCTTTTCTTCCCCGCAATGACAGGCATGGTGGCCCTTGCCGTTTCCTTCCTACTACAAATGTACGAATAAATTGAACTGCGGTCTCTTGATACATACGGCCTGTCCGAGAGCAGGCGGCCGAGCCATTCCTGTGGCTTGTCCGAGAGCAGGCGGCCGAGCCATTCCTATGGCTTGTCCGAGGGCTGTCCGAGGGCAGGCGGCCGAGCCATATAAATTCGGGTCACATCCTGAGGAAGGATCAGTCTCATTTCCACATGGCTTAGTCTGATGACCAGCAAGCGTAAACGCGGCCATCGCCGCAAGTCTCATTATGGGCGTTGCGGCAAGAAGCAAAAGAATAAGCCTTCGCGGACTGCGGAAACCTGCGTCAAGCGCACGCTGTACGCTGCGCTCAGCCGCAAG
>QAXH01000787.1:276-12020 GCA_004335635.1 Chloromonas sp. AAM2 | reverse complement strand
ACACACAATGGTTGCTGGCGGTAATACAGACCAATTCACACAAACTGTCCCAGAACTGGCAAACTTCTTTTTTTTTTAACCAAGCCAACTGTGGTATCAAGCGCTGACATCACGAACCATCAGGAAGGCATTTGATATAGAACAACCCATTGAAGGAGCTGGGATGCCCCTGCCACACAACGAGATCATCTCCATCTTCATCACAGGGTCGGTTACCAACACAATGCATAATCACAGAACAGACTACCCAAGCGGCGATTGGGAATGGCGTGTCGACATCATCGTGCGTTGACATGCGCATAGGGGGCAAGCACTACTGCAATCATGCCCTGTGAGTCCTTTAAGACTCTCATGCGTGTTACACTACACCAGGTACTACTACTAAGTAACCCTACTACTACACAACAAACATTAATGCATCAACAGGCTATGTCAGAGACAACAATCACCTCTGGCCGTGGAGCCCTGCCCGGCGGAGTACACGACCCCTGGCCTGCAACAAGTACCAGGCTCAGGGTTCGGGTTAGAGTTCGGGTGAGAGTTTGGACAAGGCTACTGTGCAGACAACAAGCACAACACACAATGCGTTGATGAGGTGAAGGAAAAATTAGGGCAGAGGCAGAAGCAGACGTCACAATCTACCTTGGCTGTCACAGAAGAAGACTGCTTCAGATTGCTTTCTCAAACTCATGCCTGCCAAGGTGAAGCCGTGCAGTTATGACAGGTCCTCACCCTGCAGCGATGACCCTTCCCTGCTGACGCTTGTACAACATGCCATAGGAACTGGCAAATGCGCTGGCCTCAGGAACGGCAGGCCAGTGGCATGTGCAACGAGACAAAAATGACCTGTTGCGCCCTCGAAAACTGGCGAGCCTGCTGGAGTGTTAGCATACATATGCCATACCTTCTGGTGCATCTAGTGGCGATCTTGCAGCAGGCTGCGCGATAGTGATTGCTGCATGCGCGCGCAGCGCCCCGCCCGGCCCAAAGGTTGTTGAGTTGGCTCATCATGGCGTCGTAAAAGCTTCCCGTCCGCCACCTGGCAAGCCCTAATCACGGTCGGAAGCACCGACCCGTGTGATTCAGTTTACACAGTTGAAGACACCACAGCCTGCTCATACTGCTGGACAAGTCTCTGTTTAGGTCTGAAGGACGTGTTTGGTTTGGTCGAATCCGCCGGGCTTTCCTGGCGAGGAAGGGGTTAGCAGCAGGCCTTCCGTTAACTCGTATCAGTGTCTTGCTTGGCCTACGGAAGGGGTTAGCAGCAGGCCTTCCGTTAAGTCGTATCAGTGTCACTGGTCACAACAGGAGGAAGCCGGTTGGCACGCAAAGGGATGTTTCAACAAGTTTGTTGTCAGCAACAAAAACTGTTGTGTGGCAGCTGAAGATGATGGCAACAACACCACGTGTTGAGCCAGGAACATATGAGTTTCATGAACTTACGCCACACAGCACGAAACAACACAACCACCACAAGGGTCCTCGGGTCTCTGGGTTGCTGGGTGTTCTGCTGAAAGTCATGGCCTTGGTGAAGCAAGCAAGCAAGCAAGCAAGCGCCTGCTTCTACGCGTGACGTGGTTTTCCCAGTGTATACCCAGAGTATGTATACCCAGAGACACAGAAACCCAGGCACCTAGCGCAGGGCAGCGGGAGTGGCACGCAAAGTTCGGGATCCCGCACATCAGACTATACCCGATACGCTAGACACCCAATGCAGGACAGAGGAAGCGGCATGCAAGGGCTTGTGATGCGGCACACCAAGGTCTGACGACTCCAAAGAAAATGGCAAATTCCAAACGTCCTGCATGCTGCAGCCAGCACAAGCCTTTGTTAAGACCACTTCTCTTATAAGGGCGGATAGGGGCAACAAGAACTCGTCAGCGAGACCTAGCTCGTGGTCGTGTCCCATCAAACTACCAGGCATGAGGTACCAGGCATGGCCAGGTCGACGCCAGAAGTCACATGCTGACACCGCGGGACCACTTTGATCACTTGCGGTATGCATACCGCAAAAACAAAAGGCTGCTCTGGGCCTGTCGTCTGACGGCTTATGCGGGCAATTTGGGCTTTAATATGTATTACCAGGCATGTGCAACTTGTAGATTTGTTGTCTGCAAATTGCCGTGCATGTGTTGGGTGAGCGGGCCGTGCATGTCATTTGCATGGAGAGGGACCGTTCGCCTGTAAGCAAAGACGCCGGAGGCCTGAAATAGCCGTGTTCTATTATAATAATAATATTAAGCCAATTGTATAAGCCCTCTCCGGGCATATTCTAAGCCCTCTCCGGTTCGCGACTCTCCTTCAACAATTAGCGACGGTCCTCATAGCACTTCAAACACTGCTGGCAAGGTCGGACTCAGTCAAACAATCGACAGTCAGTTGAGTTCGTTAATGTAAGTTCAGACGCGTTCACATGGCCACACCTCACATCTCTCACCACACAGGGCTTCACATGTCGGTTGCTTTAAAAGAAGCATGAAAACAAGCATGACGCTGTGAACTGTTTGTTTTCACTGAGAAGGAAAAGTTTTTGTAGCCCTTGGAGCGTCATGCAACGAGGATTGTGCATTGACAGGTTCAACCAGCAGACTCAGAACAACAGTTGCGAGCAAATCATCGCGCCGTAATCAGCAAATCATCGCGCCGTAATCAGATATGCGGCACCAGTAATCACCCAACCAAGTACAGTCGGCTCGCCGAAGGCACCCGGGTGAGTGCGTGGAGAATAAATGCTAGCTGGTGTTGCAATGCGAAAGTGTATGCCCATGCTTTCCAAGGCGCCTGGCCAACGTCTTCTGATCTGGGTGCTTAAGCTTTCAGTGAAGTCTGAACGCAAAGTTTATTAGGGCTTCGCAACCCAACTCGTCGAGCTGAACAGCCGCTGATCGCATGCCAGTCGATTGAATTGTTATCCCATACGGCAGCCCTAAGAGAATCGCCACGCACCCCGTCTTCGACGACCTAAGCCCTAAGAAATGAGAGCCTTGCGGAAACCCCTTGAACGGCACTTCGCACACCTCTTTCACATCTAATGTAGTGTGGTGATATGGCAGTGCTCCACATGCTTGCATGCAACCTTCTTACCACTTGACATCAGCGCTGCATGCCCATGTGCTGTTCATACTGTTTAGAAACCTTGTCAAAAACAGGTTGCAGTACCCTAGGAGACGCCTTTCCGCTCTGCAGGTGTGGCATAGATGTCTGCGACTTCTCTGGCCAAATCAGGGTGTTCCAAGCCCACCCAAGCACTCAATGAGCTGGACGTGACAATGAGAACGGAGCAGCCGACCCAGCTGTCCTTTGAGGATCACCGGCAGCAACAGCTGAATTTAATTTGCAAACTTGCATGGCTAATAAATGTCGCGATGCATGGAGCTGCAATGACGCGAGCGATCACGTCTGGAGTTATGCATGGAAGGGGGTTCTACAACACCGCTGCAGAGGTGTCACACGTGGCTTTGTACCTCATCCTCCTCTCCTTCCCATACACGGCTGCCTCCAGAGGGCGCCCGGATCTAATTGTATCCTGCTGTATCGCCAACAATGCCTTGCGGTCCTTGGCCTTCTACTGCATTGCTTGGGGCATCACACCCATGCCGGAAGGAATCAAGGCAATACTTCGACAGAACATAGAGCTTTTGGCTGAGGTGGCGCTTGGGTACCAAGACCAGGTACTTGAGCTGTTTGTGTTGAAGTTTCAGGCGTTACTTGGACAGACGTGATAATTTAAGGCTTTGCACTGCTATACCCTGCAACCTGCGGGCACGACTTGGCAATGATATTTGTACAACACGAGAAGGGTCATGTCTATGCGTTTTGGTGCGCAAGTTCATAGAACTAGTACCATGTTCAACGCGTTACTGCCGTTGACAAACAAAGAGCCAGGCTCTCTTTTACCCAGCCAAAACGAACACTACTCGAACACTACTGTGCCAATACGGTGTCAACTGCAGAAGCTCAACAGCAAACGCAGAAGCTCAGGCTGCAAGCTCAGACTGCAAAAAGAGAATTTGGCTCTGTTTTCAAGGTCACTGCTCTGTCCTTACTGCCAACCCTTCCTGTCCCACTGCTCAGGACAGTCTGCTTTGAGGCCACAGCACATGCCTATTCTGCGTGCATGCAATGGGTGCCTGCAATGAAATGGCCGCACTTGTACTTGACACCTACTTCGTGCTACCACACACTTGCAGTTGAGCCCGCCAATTATGGCCGTCCTACACGCACTGAGGCAAGGCGCCTGGATGTGTATGATCGTCTGGTGTATGGGTGGCGATCCTCTACGTGCGCTCTTTCGTGGCGTCTGCAACTGGGTCCTCATGATGCTGGTGTCCTGCATGTTTGACATGCGGATGAAAGCTACATACCAAAGGCGCTGCCTGGCTCTGCAGCAGCAGCAGCTAGTCCGGCCGCATGCCTGTTGGCCAGCCGCGGATTCCAGCTTTGCTAGCGACCTTCCCAGCCCTGACAAATTATCAAAAGCCAATGGCAGTGCGCCGGAATGCACCAGCTCTACACGTCTTAGTCAGCAGCTGCAGCATCAGCAATCGCAGGCAAGGACCAGGTCTGACATGCTGCCAGCCAGTGCGACAACCCGGGGCACAGAGTCACCCTCCAGCTATGGTGAGCAATATGCACCGCCCATCAGTTCGTTCACATATAGTCTGGCACATATGGATGACAATATGTGCCAGCTCATGTTTGTGCAGTTGCTAGCAGACCTGGCAGCATACTTGCACATGTGCCTGTACGCTGTTCAATGCACAACATGCACCACGTTATGCACGTATCAACCTCCTGAGGGTTTGGGGAAGCTCGACTTCCATAGTGAGCTTCTGGAGTGAGCTCAACCACAGTGTTCTGGCACCACACATGTGCACCTTTGTCCTACTGCTGTGTCACAAGTTCTTCACGTGTAAAATGAATACCAAATTCTCTCCCACCTGCGTGCCCTCCCCGTCATGCGTTCAAACTAAGGCTTTGGCAGTCGAACAAGCATTGGTGCCAGCCGGATCAAGAACGTTTTGCAAGGTTGGCTCACCAATTGTTGCATGTTGGCATGCGCAGGGGAGGCACCTGCCGCTGTTGACCGGAGCAGTCTGGCCGTGCCTGACCTTCATCGCACATCTGTCACTCCTTCTGTGGCTTGTCCTCCAAGCGCATCAACCGCTACACGGCACGACCAACCAAGGAAAGTTGACCAGGATGTGCTACAGATCATCAAGCAACAGCGAAGAATGCCGTACGTTCGCAATGCACGACGAGCTGCCACGGTAATTGTGGCTGCTCTACCTTAAGCGCAAGGCTGTTCAGTGCTCAGTAATTCCAACTCTAGCATGCACAGTCGTACAAGATAGGCATACAGGGCACCTGTTATCAGCTATCAGACCATGGACGGCACGTGATTCATGCTACTCCTGCCTGTCAGACTGATGTGGTTGAAGTCCTTGTGAAGTTTGCAACGTCGCTACCAATGGCACAGCCTGCATCTGTCATGGCAGGCTTGCTTGAAGGCCTGCATATAACCTACAGAGTGTGACTCATTGCGCGTCACCTCGCTGTCAGCAACCAGAGCTCAGCAAAGTGAACAAGCAGATATGCTCATCTGTGCAGGTGAACGTCAAGGTGCAGGACATTGAGCTGGAGCATCTGCCTCCTGACGTGCCCAGGCTGATACAGGAGCAGTTGACCTTTTGGTACGGTTTGGCTGAAGAGCATGTTGTGTCAAGGCAGCACACGACTGATAGCCCTGCTTCTGGGGTGCACTAGGCTGTAGATTCAGCTACCCATGCATCATCCAGTGATAGTGATAAGAAGCATGGAAGAACCTCTGGTGTCTCACCTCTGCTATGCTTTGCCACGCTCTGCTATCAGCTGACTCTACTGTGTCACGCACCCATTGCCATATGAGATGGCAGATGCACGACACCAAAACTGGCAGTACAAATGAATGCTAGGAATGACCAGGTTTACAGAAAGCTATGATGATGACCGTCTCGTCTTGTCCATTTGCCTGCAGCATGCCGGGCGTCAGCATGGCGGGTCTAGCCATGCGCAGTGGGTGTGTCGTGTTCACTTTGGACCTAATGCATCCTGATCAGAGACAGGAGGCAGCACATGGCGGCGACATCAAGGCCAGCAACATGGTACATGTAATCAGCAAGCTGATGGCCAACAGCTCCATGGGTCAACTGCTCAAGGATGCGTCAACCATGCATATTCAGGTACGCATGCCCTGCTGGGAAGCATGATATGCAACAGAGCTCAAATATCAATAGATTTCTCAAGGTAACATCAGTCATGTGGACAACCAATGCCTGAGCACACATTCATATGAACTCAACTTGAAAGTGGCTTCTCTTGGGCATTGGCTGAGCTGTCTGCCGATTGCTGGTCTGCAGACACACGACCAGCTCCTGCTGTGCCAGTGGGACAGCAGCACTGGCAACTACCACACCAGCGTGGATTCAGATGAGAAGGCATTGAACACCCTGAATTCCGATGGCCTAGCCTCATTTCACCTTCTGTCTGCCCAGCCAGTCGTTCACTGTCTACCATCAAGCCAGCCACAGCTGTTTGCCGCCATCGCCAGCCACCATTTCACCGTGAGCATTCAGCTGCTGCTGCCCAGCAACTGTCAGCTGCATGGCTGGCAGCCACCTGGTGCTGCATCTCCTGCCGATTCGGAGGGCAGCTCGTCACAGGACAGCTCTGTGATGCAAGCCATGATCCTGGCACGCCAGCATGGTGGAGGGTATCTGCCTGTGCAAGTGGAAGAGAAGACGTGCGTGAATCTGGACGGCTGTTTAAGTCATGGACCTGTGTCCAATGGAAGAAAATCGCATGAAGTCACAGTGCAGGTAAGGGACGTGGTCTAGTCTTTCGTCTGCACAGGACGTGATGCTTTTGCATTCATGATTTTGTCTGCAATAGCAAGTTCGTAGCAGCAAGCAAGCGCGCAGGTCGTGTCACCCAGGCCAGGTCAAGGGTGACCCTTCGTGTGTTTCGTCAAGCAGGCCCATGAACCTGTTGAAGTCAGTGACTTGGCCGTTCGCTCCATAATGCTGGCCAGCAGGGAAGGATGAGGAAGGATGTGCACGTCAGACTGCAAATAAAGTGTATGCGATTGTTCATGCGGCACAGCAGCATTTTTGAAATTTGACCCCGGACAGCTACGTGAGAGTGGAGGTTCTTGGGTCTGCCTGCGTTGCATGCGATTCCATCTCGAGCATCAGGTGTGCCAACCCAGGCTGCGAGGGCCGCAGCTGTGACTTCAACAGCCACCTGCGAATGCGAGCATGCAAAGACCAGCAGTTGCAGATGTTTTGCAACTATTGGTGCGTTCAGTGATGCAACAAACGTTTTCCTACCTTATGCTGGCGAAGGGCTGCCAAGGATCGGACTCTGCTGTGAATGAAAACAAGAGTTCGGGCACATCAACCCACAACGCACTCTCTCATAACAGCAGCGCTATCTGCAAAGGCTACAAAGCAGTCAAGACTAGTGAATAGAGGGCAACAAATGTGCCGAGTTGTGCGCCAAGGCTGTCCTGCACGTCTGACCGCCCACCTGTGATCTCCACCAACAGAGCAGCACCGATGCTCCGAAAGTTGCAGATGTAGCTGTGACAATTTGTTGGTGCGTGCTGTGTAGGCGTCGAGGCAGGCTGTAAGCAAAAGACTTCCGGAAGAACAAAAGTTTGTCCCAGTTTTGTGTGCTCAAGGAATAAGTGGCACGGATGCCCAGCTGGCAATGTTCATTGACATGCATTTGATCAGAAACGGAAAAGTGATCGGGAGATGGCAGAGGTTGCGCTCGCCTCTTCAGAACTTACAAGTACAGCAGCCGAAGTAATAGGCGGGCAACCCAGTTATCTAACTCGTCAAGTTGGCGAACAGCCTATGACGTCCCAAAGCATCAGCTGTCTTGGCTTGAGTGCCTGTTATTCATTCACTGTTCACTGGCAACACCTCTGGTAGTCACATGCTTTTCTTCTTATGTCACGTGTTTGTAGGTGACGCTGGCACTGAATGGCAGTTTGCCTGCTGCTTTGTGTCTGGAGCTGTGGTGCAAGCAACCCGCAGCAGGGCCAGCAACCCCCCGTGGTGACGAGCATGAGCAACACCATTTGCAGCCCAGTGAGCCAGGGCTTGAGGTGCTGGTCTCGCAAATGCCACTGCTGGTGCTGCCAGACAGCTGCAGGGAAACAGCGGCTGAGTTACAGGGGCATGTTGATCAACTGGGTGGTGTCAGGCCTTGCCAGGCTCACCCAGCTTCGATGTCTCCTACCCCCCCAGCCACCGAACAGCTGCCTGTCACCGATGGTTCTGGAAGTGATGCTGCCTGCTGCCTGTTGGAGGACCTGGGCATGTGGCTGACCCACCACCGCCGCTCAAATGACACCCAGCCTGGTCAGACAGCCGCAGTGCCTGACAGTGTGATGTCACAGCTGGGTGACGACCTGCTGGTTTACGCAGTGCAGCATGGACTGAGCACAGTAGCGGAGATGATGATTGGCATGCTGCAGCAGGCGACTTCTGGCACAGTTGCTGACCGTGCAACTGACAGTCTGAGCCTGTGTAATGGCGAAACAGCCACCACTCCCAGCGCGTGGCTGCTGCTCAATGCCCCTTGTCCCACACGCAACAGCACAACTGCTGACACGACTGGAGCAACTAGCCTGCTGCACGCGGCCATGATGTCAGGCCAGCCTGAGATGCTAGCCCAAGTGTTCAGGTGGGGTACACTGTACGGTGGTCCGGACTGGTCCTGGCCATGGGAGCTGGAGGATCGGGGGGGCTGCACCGCACTGCACCTGGCCGCTGCACAGCCTGCCGACACATGCAATGCGCTGCTGAAGACCATCAGCTGTATGCTGCCACTAAGCCAGGTGCAGGCTGCCCGCAGCGCATGGTTTCAGTGCCAGGGCAGTGTGGGTGCCACGCCTGCTGAACTGTTCAGAATGGTCTCACCAGATGCCAGGGTGGGTGAGGCATGGGACAGATTCGGTATGGGCGGTGGCAATGGTTCACACACGACCCAGAGCACCACACAGAGCAGCCTGGACACTGCCGGCGTTGCGCAGGCAGACGCAGCGTGCTGCCTATCCCAGGCACCGGGCTCAGCGGGAAGCAGCAGGGCAGCCATTCGCAACACCGCACCGACAACGACAGGTGCACCTCAGGCACAGATGGCACCTGCTCACCCCACCGTAGCATTGCAATCCTGGCTCAGCAGCATAGCAGAGGTGTGGACTATGCGAGACACGCAGGAGTACCGCGCATGGACAAGGCAACAGGTGCGTTTGATCTGAGGGCGTCACGTGTGGTTCCTTGGCCTGCAGGTCACATGGCTTGTTTTGTTATTGCACGGCTGATCCGGCTTGCCCTCTGGCTGGGCAACTTGGCAAAGCCATGTTTGAAGCAAGTGTTGGCCGCTGCAGTACGCAAGACCCACTTTGCTGTTGTCAATAGTCATTTCTGTGCTGTCAACAACATCAACACCAACAAACTGACCAAGTATCTCGACAATTCACCAAGGGTGTGTCACCGCCTTGTAGAGCCCCTGGACATCATGGTTGGGGGTCAAAGTGGACACTCAATCACCTTGACCAGAGCTGTGTCCACTGTGATCCCGAACGATGATGTCATGGGGCCCTAACAGGCGGAGACACACCCTTGACAATTCATTCATTACCTCTGGACCTGCTTCACATCGTGATTTTTCATGTGTTGTTTGGCTGTAGTCACGACTGTTCTGTGCCACAACTCATCTGCAACTCACGTGCTGTCCGCGTTGTCTGACATGTTTTCACGCAGATGTCATGCCTGGTGCGTTCCTGGGCGGCCAGCGTGTTGTTTGTGTCCGTGCTGGCCTTCTGCCGGTCGGTTTCAACTGGGACGTTTTGGGATGAGTTCCTACATATCTCGCTGCACACCGTTTGCTACATCCCAATCGCGGTTTTCACCAGTTCCAGCGGTTGGATGGGCAATTGGCAGGTGGGTGCAATGAATTGCAAGGTGGGCAGCTTTGTAGTTTTCATCCGTGCTACCAGCGGCCTCTGCTCTTGCTGCAAGTCAGTGTGGTGTTTTCACGTTCATGCTGGTTTTGCTTGCATGCAGACTTGGCAGGTGGCTGCACACATGAGTCACTCGCTGGCCTATGCAGCCAAGACCCACTTGACCGCAAAGCAGGCCTTGGTCTGGGCTGCGTTTGCATCCACGGGTGCAGACACGGTCTATCAAGTGCTGATGGTCGCTGCACTCGATCAGGTGAGAGGAAGCTAGACAGCCTTTGGCGTGCTGTTGATACGCTCAGCCTGACCTGTCAATTGATCTGCCTCAGCTCGGTTCGCTGTGAGCCCGCATGAGTTTTATCCATCGTCTGAGATCCGCTTTGTGCTCGTGCACCAGCGTTTGCCGGGTGATGAACTTGTCCAAATGCGTTGTGTATCTTATGTTCAGGCGTGCGACACAAGTACTAGCACACCCTCTCCGCCTCCGCACAACATCAGACATAAGCACTTCCACACCAGGGGGTGATGCAGTCTTATTGTTATGGGTTATGGAATCTGTTATCTGGTATGCGGTGGTGTGCATGTTTGAGGGACAGCCACCAGCGCGCGTGTTACACAATGCCTTGCTCAACTTGTTTGCAGACACCGCTGCCGCAGCTCCTGGTGGCGCGTGCGTTTGAAGCCTACTTCAACGGCCTGGCATACACTACGGTGGCAATCACGCCTCCTTTCCGTCGTGCCCTTATAGTGCACATCTGCGCGCTTGCCGTCACCACATTGTCACGTGCAAGGCAGCTAAGGGCATACAAGCACCGGCAGCTGATGCATAATCCTGTATCCGGAGGAGAAAACGCTGCCAAACGCAGCGGCATGAAGGTTAAGTAATGCGAGCGTCCTGTTTGCACTGCGTGAACACGAATCACGCTCTGTGCAACAGGCTTGTTATACGGAAAACCTTGAGAGCAATGCGTTGAGTAAGCCTGAGCCTGCCGATACTGTGCGCCACACTGCGCGCAACACACTTTTTTTACTACAAGGATTTGCCGAGTTTGCCGCACTTGACAGCACGTTTACAACAACGTTGTCACTGGCATGTTTACTGCAAGGTTTTGCAGGATACTGCTGCACTTCAGCAGTTCACGGCTCGTCATTGTGGCTTATTGTAATTGGAAGGACTTCACTCTTGAAATCCAGACCGCAGCAGATCCAAGCAGTAATGAAAAGTCCCATGGGTGGGCCTACCAAACCTTTCTGACTTGGTGCCTTAACTTACGTGTGGCACGACTATTGTTATGGTCCGTCACCTGGTAAAGAAACAGAGGAGCACGTTTCAATCCAGCTGGTGCCTGCCCATCACAGCATAGTAGAATAGTGTCACTGAAGATTGCACACTGCTCAGCACGATTCAGCCTCGTCTCTTGCATGTGGGCCCCCTGATGTAACCCTGTAAAATTTCTTTTCTTGACAATTTTCGAACTCAAAGCAGGAAAAACAGGAAACCCACCATCGGCCTTTTTTTTCTAAACCTTGGACTTTACAAGGACTCCTCCTTTACAAGGACTCCACGCAGTGATGGCAGGCCTCAGAATGAGAACGTGGAGTTTGGACAATTGCGTTTGCTTTTCACAGCAGAACTCAGTGTGGACCCCGCTAAGCCCCGCCAGAGGGTGAAGTTTGCATTTGTCAGGTGGTATGAGCGCCTGAGTGGGCAGCGTAACCTTCTTGCTAGGGC
>QAXH01000781.1:0-11589 GCA_004335635.1 Chloromonas sp. AAM2 | reverse complement strand
GGGGAGGAGGGTGACGGGCGGGGCGGGCGTGTTTGTTGCTCACCTTTTACCACTGTCGTTAGTCATGGAACGCTGGTTCAGATCACATGCCAGCATGTGTCGGCATGCAGGGTGGTCGCAGTACCAACACTTTTTGCTATGGCCCTGTAATTAAGAACGTCTTGTGGCTAAGGATGGTGCAGTGGTGACCAGCAGGTTTCCTGCAGTTTCCCTTGCCCCCCTCGCCCCGCTGAGCAGTCCTCCACACACTGTAGGCCTTTCAAACAATCACAGCAAGCAGCAAGCAGCAACTAACAGGTGTTCTGACCATGCAGGTGGCTTCTATGCTATGCGGGGTACGTGATTGTGTTTGTGGCGTTCGGCGCGGGGTCGGGCCTAGGGTTCTTCCGACACACGGACGCCGGAGTGCAGGTGACTCGGGGTTAGGGTTAGGATAGGGTTTAATCAGGTTTAAGCTTCTTCTCTGGGAGTAACTTGGTGGATAGGGTGGTCAACAGGCAGTGGTCATTCACTACAGAATACAGCAGGGAAACTGTTACAGGCCGCAACGGGGTGGGCATGATGAATGGGTATGCAACCAGGAATTGATTGCCTGGTTTTTTGCTTGCAATTGCCAGATCACATGCCTCGTGTCACATGTCACATGCCTCATGTCCCGGATCACATGCCACGCGTCCCAGACCACATGCCGCATGTCCCAGATCACATGCCTCATGTCCCGGATCACATGACTCATGTCCCAGACCACATGCCTCATGTCCCGGATCACATGCCTCATGTCCCAGATCACATGCCTCATGTCCCGGATCACATGCCACGCGTCCCAGACCACATGCCGCATGTCCCAGATCACATGCCTCATGTCCCAGATCACATGACTCATGTCCCAGATCACATGACTCATGTCCCAGATCACATGCCTCATGTCCCAGATCACATGCCTCATGTCCCAGATCACATGCCTCATGTCCCAGATCACATGACTCATGTCCCAGATCACATGACTCATGTCCCGGATCACATGACTCATGTCCCAGATCACATGCCTCATGTCCCAGATCACATGCCTCATGTCCCGGATCACATGCCACACGTCCCAGGCCACATGTGACATGCCCCACAACGTGTGCAGATCGTGCTGTACTTGGTGTGGTTTCATGCCATGTACGGCCTGGCGGGCTGGATGTCTGTGTTCTACACGGTAAGCCTGTCATGGGCATAAACACAGATATATGAATACTCGTGGCCGAGGTGGCACTCTTGATCTGATCCAACTGCACTCTCCTGAACGTTTCCTTCTGTTGCACAGGGATAGATTTGGTTGCTCGTGCTTTGTTTCTAGCTTGAACCATCCAACATCCGTTAGCTATCATAGCCACTGCCAGGCCCTGACACGGCTGCCATCTTAGGCCCCGACTTTATTTCCCGTCCTTTGTTTCTAGCTGCGCCTGCTCAACCCATGTCTGACAGCCTTTGGCAGTACGCCATTGTTTGTCCCCGGTGCTTTGACTTTGTGTTCCTTGCTCTTTGCGCCTTGAAGTTGCCTTCTGTTGCTCAGGGTTGGTTAGGACGGTATCCAGCCTCGCCTCTGACATGGCTTGCTAGCGTTCGCGCTCAATGCATGTGGGCCCCCCTGGTGTAATCAATATATATATATATATATATATATGTATTCTGTAACAGCAACTCAGCATGGCTTGCTTGACGTTTTGACCTTTAGTGCGGAGTAGTGATTCCAGCCTCTGGACCGAGCCAACCCCACCCCGACCCTAAAACCTGCCTCTCATCCCCACCCTAACTCTCATCCACACTTGGGTGTCTTTGCACTCCCTTTCGCAGGATGTGCAGTCGGGTGTGCTGGCAGCCGTGGCGCTGCTGATCTTCAGTGGACTGGTGGCCAACCTGGTGGTGGTGCAGGTAGGGGGGTAGGGCGGGCTAGGGTCAGCTAGGTTTAGCCAGAGCTGGCTAAGATTGGCTGGGGTTGGCTACGAACCTGGTGGTGGTGTAGGTATGTGTATATTGATTACATCAGGGGGGTCCACAAAGCTAGCAAGCCATGCAAGAGACGAGGCAGGACACCGTCCTAACCAACCCTGAGCAACAGATTGCAACTTCAAGGCGCAAAAAGCAACGAACACAGAAGTCAAAGCACCGTGGACAAACAAAGGCGTACTTCCAAAGGCTGTCAGACATGGGTTGAGCAGGCGCAGCTAGAAACAACGGGCGGAAAATGCATGTGGGTTTCGGCACCATTGCAGTTGTGAGAACGACTGTGAAATCTGACGAACGTGGTGAAAGCGCGATGCATGATAGGACGCAAGGGCGCATGTTGCTTTTCGGACCAGTGTTAGTTGGGGTTAGTTGGGGTTAGTTGGGGTCAGCTAAGGTTGGCTGCGGTTGGACACAAGTGACTCACATTGTAGAAGCTGCAAAGAAGCCTGGACAATGTGATTCCAATGTTTGTGACCTGCTGGCAGTGGTAAGAAGGTGGTCCCTGTCTCCTCAGCGTTCATTCCGCACCTTGCTGTCAAGGGTGGTTAGAATCCGGCAAGCAAGCCTGACGTTTCTCGTATGGAAAGCATACTGTACGCAATCAACACAAGCTGTCTGGTGCCTAAAGCCTCCCTGTCAACCCATGCCTTTCCCAATGAAGGCCAAGGAGAAAGCTCAGTATTCAAGGCAACTTTACATCAGGGAAGCCGTCACATGACACGGATCGGGATGTGTACCGCCCTGACCTACCCTGAGAAAGAAGTTCAGAGTTCGCGTTGGGCTGCTGGTACCAAGCCCGAAAACCCCTCACTATTTACATCAATGCGAACACACCTCACTACACTCAATTTCTCCTTGAGAGGCTGAAGATTTTCAATCCATACGCACTCGCCTGCTTCCTGCCCTGCTCAGTTTGTCCAGTCCGGCCCCACATGGCTGGCTCTGCTGCTGGAGGCGCTGGTGCCGCCCTTTGCGCTGTTCAGAGCGCTGTGGGAAGTGTCGCAGTACGCGTTCCTGGCAACCTCTGGCGCGGGATCGGGTGAGAAACGGGTGAAGAAACGGGTGAAGAAACGGGTCTGGGGCCTGCACACTTTTGTGACTGTACCTCGTGTGTGAGCTAGCCTGAGCACTTTTCTTGGAAACTGAAACAGAAACGGAAACAGGTGAAGAAGCAAGACGAAAGCTACCACCCAGCCAGGGATCGCCCGGACCACCTTACCTGCACAAGAAAGGAGGAGACTCGGACGCTCCATAAGCGCCATTCCTGCCACTTGTATGCACGTGCTTGGCCTCCAACCCCACCCCTCACCTGCCGTTTTCCAGGTCTAACCTTTCAGCTCGACCGAGAGGATGGCGGCGGTTTCAGCACCTCCCTCGCCTTCATGGTCATGCACACCTTCGTGGGCTGCTGGTGCACGTTCTACTGGGACCAGGTAACGGGAAACGTCTCTGGTTTCCACGTCCGTTTTCCACCAGCTGCCACAGGACACGGGACTCTGACCTGGCGTGAGCAAAGAAGGAATAACACAAAACAAAGGCAGGAAGGCAAATGGGCCACTGTCCCAACCTCATCAAAACCTAGCAAGTACATGATTGCTTTGAAGGGTAAGACTGGATTGGGCCGTCCTGCCTGCCCAAGAAACGCACAACTATGTTCCTCAATAGCTGCAAGTCGAACCACACATTAAAAGTTGACTGTGTATGTATTTGAGTGTTCAAGCGTGACTGTGGCTACTGTCCGTTGTCGACTGCAGGTGTTCGGCAGTGGCGACCTGTCAGGGCCGCGCCGCCACCCGTTTTTCCCATTAGGGTTTCAGCTGGCCCCCGAGGACCCACGTGGCTGGGACTGGTTCTGGAGCCAGGGCGCGGGCGTGCGGACGTTTCTTGCTGCCGCCCCTTACAAGCTGTACACATGCCTGCCCTGGGCGCGTCAACGGACACCTCAGACGCATCGGGTATGTGCATGGGTTAGACTGGGTATGGTCAGAGCACGCCCATGTGGGTGGGTGACTGGCGCTCGCATGTGTTGGACAGTATATATATGTATTTACACCAGGGAAGCTGTCAGAGGGCACGGAACGGGATGGGCACCGCCCTGGCCTACCCTGAGCAAGAAAGCAGAACGAAGGCAGGGAACAAAGCAGGCAAGGCAGGCCAACCCAAAACAAAACAGGACGGAGCCGCCAAAGTCAAGGCCACAGACTAGATAAAGGGACAGTGGTAGTGCCACAAGAGTGGATTGATTTGCAACGTTCCTTCCTGACAGTCCAGAGCTTTAATGGTACCCCCAGGGGCTTGGGTTACTTTATCGTGATCCTCAGAGAGCATGTCACTTCGCTCATTGCCTGTGACTGAGGTCACTGCCTGTGACTGAGGTCACTGCCTGTGACTGAGGTCACTGCCTGTTGCTGAGGTCACTGCCTGTTGCTGAGGTCACTGCCTGTTGCTGAGGTCACTGCCTGTGACTGAGGTCACTGCCTGTCACTGAGGTCACTGCCTGTCACTTCGCTCACTGCCTGTCACTTCGCTCACTGCCTGTGACTGAGGTCACTGCCTGTCACTTCGCTCACTGCCTGTGACTGAGCTCACTGCCTGTGACCGAGGTCACTGCCTGTGACTGAGGTCGCTGCCTGTCACTGAGGTCGCTGCCTGTCACTGAGGTCGCTGCCTGTCACTGAGGTCGCTGCCTGTCACTGAGGTCGCTGCCTGTCACTGAGGTCGCTGCCTGTTACTGAGGTCGAACTGGGGCTCATGTGACAGGTGCCACTGACACGAACGAATGTGACAACTGGGGCTCATGTGACAGGTGTCACTGACACGAACGAATGTGACGACTGGGGCTCATGTGACAGGTGCCACTGACACGAACGCATGTGACGACTGGGGCTCATGTGACAGGTGCCACTGACACGAACGAATGTGACAACTGGGGCTCATGTGGCAGGTGCCACTGGGCGCGGCTCACACACCTCACACACCTCACACACCTCACACACCTCACACACCTCACACATGTCACACATTTGATGCGCCACTAGAAATCCGGGTCGCCTGTACACCCTTAACAGTTGACCGTTTCGTTGCCATGTGTTTTTGTGCCAGCAGGGTAACGATTGTAACGGCACCGGGAACGGAATCAACGGCCATGCTGTCAGCGGCCTTGCCCCTGGCGTCTCCTCCATACACTTACTGAAGGACAGGGACACAAACAGCAGGGATATGAATGGCGGGGCCGGAAGTGGTGCATGCAGCACGGCAGACCCAAATGGCAATGGCAGGACGGGCGTTGGGGTTTTGAACGCGGCGGGAGCGGGCAATGGGAGTGCGGGAGTGGCGCAGGAGAAGACAGCGCCTGGAGGTGGAGATGAAGCGGCGAGCTGGGGTCAAGAGGGCGCTGATGTGCAAATGGAGCGGGAGCGGGTGGAGCGGCTCTGGGAAGCCTTACAACAGCCCCCGGCGGGGACGGGAAAGAGCGGATCGACCGGCGGGGGTTCGGGCGAGGTCGGCGGGGTGGGCCTGGGGGGCTGGCTGGCGGCCCTTACGGCAAGGGTGAAGGGTGGCAGGAAGGGCGGGGATCGGGGGGAAGAGGTGTGGGCGGGCGAGCGGGAGGTAGCGGCGGCCGTTTCTGACGGATTCTTACCCATTTCCACCCCTCATGGCGCCGCCACCGTTCCCGTCACGGCCACCCCAGCCTACCCCACCCTGGCCCCCCACTCCGTCCCGCCGCTGGCGCCTGCCGTATTGCTTAGGGGCGTGCGGCGTGTGTTTGCGTCCCGCGTGCCCGTCACCCCCGCCAAAGGGGCCAAGGGCGGCGGAAAGCGGGAGCACGTGGCCGTGTCGGGGCTGTGGCTGTCGGTGGACCGAGGGGAGATGTTCGGACTGCTGGGGCCCAACGGAGCCGGTAAGTTGGTTGAGTCGGTTGGGTGACCAGTCAGCTGGCTGTTGTGTATGTGACGGATGGACCAGAAATTGGGCATTGAAGTCTGCCCTGTGCTGACTGTTCATGTGCTCAGTCGTGCCCTACTCGGATGTAGTTGTCGCGGTTTCACCTCCTTAACGACCTATGGCATGTGCTGTCGGTTTCTCTTCTTCAGGCAAGACCACGTGCCTCCGCATGATGCAAGGGCTGATGGAGCCCTCGGAGGGTCAGGTGTTGCTGTGTGGCCACGACGTGGCAAGGGAGCAGCAGGCAACGGCAACGCTGGCGGGCATCTGCCCTCAGGTGACTTTATTATTTTAATAGCAAATCCATCAAGTTCTGATATCATCTTTTTGTGGTCAAGATGCGGCAAGGGAGACGGCAAAACTGGCGGGTATCTGTCAGATGAATATATATATATACAATGTAATATATAATGCCCTGAATATAAGATAATATCTCTTACTGGCCACGACATGGTGTGGGAGCAGCAAGCCCGGTCGCGGCGGCCATGCTTGCTGCCTCTGCAGGCTTGCTGCCCTGGCATGGTGCACGCACGTACAAGATAGCCATCACCATGCGCAGGGCTGTCAGCACCCGCCCTGGAGGAGATAACGCATGCCAGTTCACAGGGCATCCCCCAACCTACCCTAAACCCTAACCCTGATAACCCCTAAACTAACCCTAAACCCTAACCAGGCCATTGCACAAGGCATCCCCAACCTTCCCTCCTTACGACGCCCTTTGCTACAGACTTAATTCCTGTGCTCTAGCTTGCCCTACCCTATCACTAACCCTACTTTACACTTAACCCGCACCCTTTGCCTTGCAGCACGACGTGCTGTGGGGCAGCCTGTCCGCGGAGGAGCATCTGTACTGCTACGGGCGCCTGAGGGGCCTGGCCGGGGCCAAGCTCAAGGATGCGGTGCATGAGCAGCTCAGGCTGCTGGGGCTCACAGGTAACGGCCAACACGTGCTTTACACGTGGCACACGTGCCACTGAGTCAGCTTTGTGGCGATGTACGGCCGTGTATGAGTGCTGTGCTTGCATGCGCGTCAATTATGCCAGCTTGGGCGCCAGGCCAGGAGGGCTTGGGTGCTAGGCCGGCGCGAGACGCCAAGAAGCAGCAGTTACACTGACTGTCACCACGTGCTGATTCCGGTATAAATGTATCTACTTCACTCACTGCTTTCTCTGGCAAGGACACATAGCGCTGCCTGGTGTTCTTGTTTTGTGGCATGGGGTACCTGCTTTGTTCCCTGCGCTCGTTTTGCTTTCTTGCTCAGAGTAGGCCAGGGCGGTGCCCATCCCGTTCCGTGTCCTCTGTGACCCGTGTATTTGTGAGGTAAAACTGTGCCAAATGACTGACGGGATATACGATTGCGCACCTGCATGAACGTCGACCCACCCTGCTAGGGCTTCCACTGACTCTGACTGCGTGACCTGGGCAAAGGCGACTAAATGATGCAATTGTGTGTGTGCGATGGCGTGTGCATTGACTGATCCTGCTTGCCGTACGGCGTGTGCAGGCGAGGACCCTCAGAGTATGGCCCCGCCTGCCAATCCCGGCGGTCTTCCTCTCGATGAACCTGACGAGCCGGTGGTCAAGCCCGCCGTGAAAACCGCCCTGGCGTCCAAGCCAGCGGGGTCCTTCAGGTGTGCTCGTGCTGCACGTTTCAACCACTGCCCTTTGACATGCACGGGATTCATAGGAGTCACTCATAGGAGTCACTGTAGGAGTCGCTCGTAGGAGTCACTCGTAGGAGTCACTCGTAGGAGTCACTCGTAGGAGTCACTCATAGGAGTCACTCGTAGGAGTCACTCATAGGAGTCACTCATAGGAGTCACTCATAGGAGTCATACGGTGATTGTTGTTTGCCAAGCGACCTTCTGCGTCTTTGGGCAAGTTAGGTGCATGTTGCACGTTGCGGCTTGTTCGCACACTCGATCATCGCCAGCTGTATCTCATGCATTGTCGTGGCACGGACACTCCCGCTCCTGCCTCACGCATTACCATAGCATCGACGAGAAGTTTGGCGTTGGCTCGCCTCTTTGTCTGTTGTGCAGTGGTGGCATGCGACGCCGCCTGGCTGTGGCTATCTCGCTGCTCGGTGCGCCCCGCTGCGTGTTTCTCGATGAGCCGTCTGCGGGCATTGACCCTGCATCTCGCGCCGCGCTTTGGCAGGTAAGAGCCGCGGTTCTGGTTCGACTTTGTGACGCTGAGATTCGGAAGATTGTGTCGCATGATGGTTTGACCGCTTGTGCTTGGATTCTGATCTCGCAATCCATGCCTAGGGTTGCAAGCAGGACTAGTTTTGGCCCGGTCGGCTACCTTTTCTTTGAGAAGCTACACCATGATCTACAATCAAACGTGGCGCTTGACCAGCACACCCCACAATCGCCTGCCACTTCCTTCCGCGAAGCGGCACTCTCTTTCAACAATGCAATGCACTGCTAGTCCTGCTCCACCCCAATGTCTTCATGCGCCACCACCACTACGAGTCAGTGTACTCACGAGCCTAATGTCGTTACCATATTATGCTCATGCATGCAGGCCATTCGTGCAGCTCGTGCCCATGGCGACACGGCAGTGGTGCTGACCACCCACAGCATGCAGGAGGCAGAGGCCCTGTGCGACAGGCTGGGGGTTTTCGTGGCAGGCTACCTCAGGTGCATTGGCAGCGCACAGGTACGTCACAACAGTTGTGGTGGTTAGCAGTTGTTTGCATTTCTGACCTTTTGAAATGAACGTTCTTGCACCGGGTCCGTTCTGGCCTGGCTTGCAGCTGGCCTTGCAGCTAACCACTACGAAACAGTACTAGAGCCGCTGGGTTCTTATCTGACGTTTCGGCTTCCTTGCGCCCCCGTCAAGTTGCTGTGATTGGCTCGAGGCTGGAGCTTCGCGCGTGCAGACCTGACGTTCAGAACTGTTGTGCATTGTCTGCCGCACAGGAGCTGGCTGGCCGTTACTCCCGGAGTTTGCTACTGAGCGTGACAGTTCCGGCGTACCAGTCTGCTTTGCTACAGGAGCAGGTGTCAGCGCTCGCGAGTTGCGGAAACGGGAAGGCGCGCCTGGTGGCGGCGGCGGGTGGCGCGCATCGCTGGGAGGTGCCTCGCGACCAGGCCCCGATCGCGCAGCTTTTCACGGAGGTCAAGCAACTGGCCACCCACCAGCGACAGCAACAAGGCAAGCGCATTCCACATGCAAAAGCAGGCCTTCCATTGACTACTTCTGATTACACACTACTTGTACGGCATCGCATTTGCTTGTGAACCCCTCCCTGACTCACCGAGGCTCCTCCGGGTCCGGGGGTTGGCTCCAAGTGAAGACTCAAGTAAAGTCTCGCCAGCTTTCGCAGTGCCAACTCATATGCATATCCATACTTGCTACACAATATGCTGGGCAGACCCAGGCCTGACGCATTTTGGATGCGTTGGCCGTTTTCGCGAGTTTCTAATCGTTTTCTGTGGTCCCTTCTCTGCCTGACCGCTTCCCACATGACATGCCTTGACGTTCAGCCTTGCATCTTTGGCTGTGTTTGCTCATCTTGTGGTTAGTATGGTTATGTGTGCTCATTGTGCGGCCATCTTGACATTTTTCAGGTTGCATGTGAAATGCTCGGAAGTTGCCATCTGTCACAGCAGGCCCAAATCAAGCAGACCATGAGCGTAGCACGGCTTTACAGCCCTGCCTCTCCATACAGGCTTGCCGTGTTCAATTAATACGGCTGTTGATTCAACGCGGTATGAATGATTCAACAGCGTTGACAGAGACAGGCAAAGAACTCCGACGACCTGGACTTCAGAATTCCATTATCCAAGCTGCGCTTTACTGCAGCGTCCAACAAACAGTTTGTTACGTGTCACTATGCGTTGTAGGCGGCTTGGCCGTGCTGGACTGGAGCGTGGCCAGTGCGACCCTGTCGCACGTTTTCGACGCGATTGTCGCGTCAAGCGAGCAGCAGCGACAGTTGGCAGACGCTCATGAGAGTACAGATACAGCAAAGGAGTCAGAGGCGGATGCCACTGCCAAATAAAACTGAGCAACGTAGCCAGCGTGTTTGAACAGGCAAGTTAGTAGCTGCAAATGGTAGGTTGAGTTTGTGACGTCACGCGCCTGCGGTTAGACCACAGCAGCTGCATGGTACGAGGCAGATTTGATTTGCACTTACTTTGCGAACAAGGATGTATTACTCCAACCCATGCAGGTTTCTGGCTTCCTGCATCTGGCCATCCGAGATACAGTCATGCAGGTTTACGTTTCTTTTTCTACCTTATCTTAACGCTTGCTAGCCCTCGCCACTTCAGGTCCGACTAGTCCTTGCAGTACTCCGAAGGTATTGAACAGTGGTCACAGCAGTGACTAGCCGCTGGTCTTATTATTTAAGTGCAGTTGTTTAGGACGCCACTGACGTACTGGAAAGGGTAAAACAGGACTTCGCGGCAGCGGGATCTGTCACTAACTATAGGTGACTGCACCGCAGCAAGTGTGGAGCACGGAACAAACACTCCACCATGCAATTGATCAAGACTTGTCAGGTTTCCGACCAGGCGTTCTGAAGTCAATGAACCTATACTTCTTGTTGATGCTGGCCAACCGGGTGCTATGCTGATCTACAGGCATTTTACTGGTCTTTTGGCGTTGTCTGGGTTGGCTGGTTGTGCTGGTACCGGCTATGCTGGCATTCTTTTTGTCTATGCCTGCCGTTTTGTCTCGCCAGAAAAATCAACAGTATGCTAGCAGATCCTCACTATTTAGTGTTTGACCTGATCTAAGCACACTATGGGAGACACGTCAGACCTGTAACACTTGAGTGCATTGTAAGACCTGGGCACTGTTCATGGCTGGCTGCGGCGACTTGAGTACCCTCAAAGAGAGTTCAAACATACCAGCAGAGAGACGCGTCAGGCAAATAATCTGCTTTGATGTTCATGTGTAGCCGTTGGTTGCTTCTGCCTTGACGCTCAGCATCACCACCGCGCTTCCATACACAAGAGACGCTCGCACAACCTACCAGCTTTACCAGAGAACTCAACTAATCTCTTGACCACTCGGCGAACAGAACAAAACTAAAGCGTCACACAGACACACGAAATGCAACGTGCGTGGCCATCGCCGGCTGCATGGAAGGTTCAGTGGCGATCAACATCGGGTCCATTAGCAGGGTCAATAGTCAGGTCAGTAGGTATCATGGGTCGTAGCATTGGCTGCCTTTGGAACGTGAGTTCGCGAGCCAACTAGCAACAGCCAGCTATCTATCGCGTGCAAAGCCTGGCCAGACTGACTGACCAGCACTACAAACCACATGAGCAAGGGATGCATGTCATGGCAGCATGCAGGGAAAGGAGTGAGGGTTGCTGTTGATACCAAGTGAAGGTGGTTCTGAAGGTGAAAGGTGCATACCTACCGGCAAGGCCCAGGGCCAACAACACCCGAAGGCAGAGCAGGGCCAACTGTCAGACAGGAGGAGCATGGTTCCTAATATTTGCACAGCCTCCCACAGCGTGCAGTCACCCAGCATCAGAACTGGTGGCTTTGTGAATGTCATGTTCTGTGGGTAGACTTACAGCTTGACAGACCTACCGAGGGGATCTTGCCGCACTGAGGCAAGTGTTCTGCAGAGGACAACACAATCAAGGAAGAGGAGCAACAAGCCCACTCGCACGCAGATGAGGG
>QAXH01000779.1:0-16331 GCA_004335635.1 Chloromonas sp. AAM2 | reverse complement strand
GAGGGGTAGGGCGAGGGGTAGGGCGAGGGGTAGGGCGAGGGGTAGGGCGAGGGGTAGGGCGAGTGAGATTGTACGCCCTCTCTTCCACTCAAAGGAAGACAGAATGAGAGGAACGGACGACAAAAGCAAAGAAGCAAACAATATTTTGGCATGAGGAATGAATGAAATGTCAACCAACCCCCTGGGTGCATACCATACCCCGCGGGAGGGCATTACAAACGTGTGTAGATGCGTATGGATGTGTTCGGCTGACAGCCCGTTCACGCCCTACCCAGCCCCTGCCAGCGGCTACAGATGCATGTGTATTTGAGGCAGCTTGAACATGTGTACTTGAAGCATCCTGGTCAAAGCCTCAAGTCTTACAGTAGCCGTTCAGTGAAGCATCCTGGTCAAAGCCTCAAGTCTTACAGTAGCCGTTCAGTGAAGCATCCTGGTCAAAGCCTCAAGTCTTACAGTAGCCGTTCAGTGAAGCATCCTGGTCAAAGCCTCAAGTCTTACAGTAGCCGTTCAGTAAGCGTCCAACCTTCACAAGTAAGCTGCCGAGAACATTTATGCATGCGTTGTGTGTGGTGCAGAGTGTGCTAACAGCCCGCTCGCATCCCGCCCCGCCCCACCCCACACCTCCCGGGGGCCACCACCGTTGGTACCTCAGAGCGGGCCGCTGCTGCCGACTGAGGGGCCATCCGGCAGCCAGCGCCAGGTGAGCATTCATGGGATGGTTGGAGTCCTTGACCCCTGTCTTCCAGTCTGTGTTTAATCGCCGTTCCGCCTTACTTTCACGGTAGGTCATAGTGATGCACATCCTATCCCGTATCTTTCGACAGCTTGCCTGCTGTAAACAGACTCATGTAACCAAAACCTACCCCTAACCCAACCATAACATGCACCCTACCCGGTTTCCATGCAGGTTGATCGCCTCATGTTGGACGAGATGTGGAAGTGGCTCGAGGGTCTGATGATCGAGATGCATGCTTCAGGCAGCGCCAGGGAGGACGTCATGGCATGCATGGGGGATAGTCAGGGGCGGGCCCATGCACATGCGCTGCCGTCCATGGCCAACCCCCACACTGAAGAGGTTGCACCCGTCAATGCAGTGTCCAACATCGTGGAACAGGTCGCAAAACTAAAGGTGAAGGATTGGGATTAGTGGTGTCATTGATTTAAGGGCAGGGCTTGTATCTCACGTGTGGGGTAGCTGCCCAAAAGTTCTGTACAACAGCGCCGGTACAACAGAACGTTTCTACCCAAGTTGTGCAAGAGTGGATTTCAAGGACTCGTGAAAAGCGAGTCAAGATTAACTCTGGATTTCAAGTCCACAACCAACATCGTTGGACAGGGCAGCTGTTGAGAGGTAGTTGTAGAGTTGATGTCAACTGACGCCGGAATGGGTCCAAGCTTACCCCATGCGTCCATGCAGGCTGCCATGGCCACACCGGGTGAACAAGGCAGGGCCGCTCTGGCAGAAATCAAGGTAAGACCGGCCAGAATAGTATGCGTAATGCTTCAACTGTTGAGACCCTCAGCACCTTGGAGCGTCACTCCAGCATGGCACGGCCTGCCCTGCATTGCATGGGGCTTTGCTGCAGGACTGCATGGGTAATCCATGGCACGTGCACTTGCAATGCAAGCCTAAGATGCACGACTCCAGCCTCTCTGGCCTTAGGTTCCTGTCATGCTTGACAGTGCGTGTGATGGTGTGGACTCCGGGCTTCTGAACCCTCCTGCTGCAACGATCCTGACAGGTTGGTACTTACCTACATAATCACATACTTGACCTGGTGTTGATGTCACACATATGTGCCCCTGCCGCTCAGGAGACGTTGCCCCACGTGGATCAGGCCGCGCTGCGAGCCGCCACCCTCACTAACTTCAGCTCAGCCAACCTAGAGAGGGTGCTGCACTTCATACTGCAGCTGGCCAGCTGCATGGAACAAGGTGGGCGCTGGTACACGCTGTACAGTGCCGTGGCCTTGCATCCAGCTGATGATCCGCATCATTATTACAGCTCCATGCGGCTTTGCAGCGTGTCGGTGTTGGTCCGTTGCACCCAGGTTCCTCATCCATCATTACTGCAAAATACGTTGCTGCAAACCAACCTCAGTAGCACAATACCTAACATGCATCTCACATGCACTCTGAGTGTGCTATCGAGTGTAGCAGCTCAGTAGCACAATACCTAGAATGCACATGGACAAAGGTACGTGCAGATAACCTTGCAGGGGTTGCTTCATTGCACCCAACTGTCCTCACCACCCGCTGGTCAAGTGACTGTGTGCAAGTAGGGCACCTTTGCCACACGCAACTCATCTCAGCAACTGCTCAGTATATAGAATAATCAATCGTCCAGCACTCGCAATCAGTACGCAGTGGGGCGTGAAGGGTGACTGTATCAAATTGCACACGCACGCACAAGGCTATCGTTTAAACATGATGGACAAGAGAGGAATCTACACACACCAGAATTGCAAACATCATACCTGATATCAGTTCTTTCTTCCCCTGGGGTTCACCAGGGGGGGACGTTTCCCACAACCATGGTTATGTTGCACCACAAATCCATGAATGCTCACCTGCCACCTGGCTCCTCCCCCCTGCCTGTTTCAGCGAGCCTTCCGCCCCGTGACTCCGGTTTCTTCCTGGCCGCTGCGTGTGAGCTTCTGCTGGGCGAGGTGCACTGGCTGCTGGCGCTGCTGCGCTCCTCCAGCGGGCCCGGCTCCCCGCACCTCAGGGCTCTGCATGCAGCGCTCAGGGCACATGACGCACAGGTAGTGTGACGTGCACCACACATTCTGTGCATATCGGTTTGAGACGCCTTCAAGACAGGCGAAGTAACGTGCAGCGTGAGGCGAAGGCAATGGAGCGTGTAACCTAATGCGCGACAAACTGTCACACAGTTTTACTTCTCTGCTCTGCTCTGGCTCTCTCCCTCTCTCTCTCTCTCTGTGTGTGTCTCTCACTCTCTCTCTCTTTGTCTCTCTCTTATAAGGGGTAGTGGCAATGGAATTTGCGCAAACCGAAACGGTTCTAGACACCTTCCAGACAGGTGAAATCTTATGTGACACGAGGCACGACAAACTCTTAAACTGTTCTCTCCCTGGGTCTCCTCTCTGCTCTCTCTATCTCTCCCTCTCTCTCTCTCTCTCCTTCTGTGCACGTGTGAGTGTCTGTGTCTGTATGTGTGCTCTCGTCTCTGCCTCTTTTGCTAACGAAGGGGGGGTTAAGGCCTAGTGTCTGGACAGCGCTCAGTCAGGTGTGTGCAGAAGCGATTGCTGCAGGTGACCTGCTGACACACGGTTCGCCTGTTTCTTGTCCGTTTTCTCAGGCTGACTACAGCGTCCACCTGGCAGAGCGTGTGGATGAGCTGAAGCGGGAGCTGGTCAACTGTCTAGCGAGGTGAGCAGCGGCAGGTGAAGGGGCTGCGACACCAGGGGGGATTCTCAGGGTTAGGCAAAGATGGGATATGGGCGGCTTTGATGGGCGATGGTAGCTGAAACATACTAGTAGGCATATGCAAGGAGGGGTCAGAGGATGATTTCAAGTCAGAGGGCCGGTAAGGTGATAAGAGGAAAGCAGGCCGTGGGTTGAGGTTGGAAGTAGGGGGGATCGCACAAAGTAGAGAGTGCGAGTTCAGGCACAGGCGCAGGCGCAGACGCAGACGTCGGTAAAGGCTGAAGCAAACCTCCAACAGGGGTATGGAGGCAGACCAGGGACTCGGCACAGCATTGCCGTATGGATTAGTGGTAGGGCTGGCGTGGAAAGAGGGCAGATTGGTGCACCCTGCCGTCGAATCTCGTCCTCTGCACCGCCACGCGATCTCACTTGGCGTGGAAGCCAGTAATCAGATGCGTATTGAGATCTGATATCGTCAGTCGTCCGAAACCGTTCCTTGATATTGAATTGGTGCGCTGACGCAGGGCTCGCTTCGCCGAGGGTCAGGGTCGCGAGCTTGAGGTAGCGCTGGAGTCCGCGCAGCAGCACGTGTGCGCCCTGTCCTCGCACAACAAGGAGCTGGAGAGGGACAATGACAAACTCATGGAACGGGTGAGAGAGTTGCTATAAACTTAGGCGTCAAAGCGTCGCTGTGGCGCGCATTAAAAATGGGGAAAATCAAGTAGGCAAGAACTGAAACGGTTAATGGGCATGGGGCGAAAGATGTGAAGAGAGCAGGAAAGATGTCTGGATCTTCTGATGAAACCTGGATTTGATGGTTTGGCCATGATGTGCCTGCAGGCGGGTTCGCTCAGATTTTTTTTGCGGTTTTCGCCTGGCATGGTCAACAGGCAGCTTTGGGAGTGCTGGTCAGGCCGGCCATGCAGTACGCCAACACAAACAGTGTGAATGTGTGTTTGTTCAGTGTATGTGTGTGTTCGGTGCCTGTGTGTGACTGAAGGTCCGCGAGCTCGAGGCAGAAGCAGTGCGAATGCAAGGCGACATGGACGGGCACGAAGCGCGCAGCCGGCGTCGAGCGGACACGCTAAGACATGCCGAAGGCTTTAAACAGGTATGGCCAGCAGACAATGTCCAATGTTGATCAGTCCTGAGCACAAACGCACGTTTGTTTGCGATGTTGGAAGGCCAAGCGCGCACTGTCAAAGTAGCATGCTCTCTGGCCATGGCTTACAAACCACCTCTCAATCCTGATCGCACATGGTGATACCGTGGCCCAGAGACAGCGACTTGACATGATGACGTTTGTTCGGTGTGCAGATGTCGCGAAAGTGGCACGCGGAGGCGGTTGTGAGTCTGAGCAAGGACGTTCAAACGTGCATGCCAGGACCGTCTGATGACCCGCGTGCAGTGTTCCATGAGGATGGTGAAGAGGCAGAGGTCTTGGATCGCTCAAGACGTTTCAGCCGCAAGTCGACTGCAGGCAGTGGCGTCGGCGTGGGGAGCGGCACGACTTCAGGCAGCGTTTCAATGCGACATCGTGAGAGTAAAGCAGGGTCGAGCAGCCGGCGGCCGTCTCGCATGTCTATGTCTGGTGCCACATCGCGCCTTGTCAGGGTCGGCAACAGCATGCACGCTCGAATTGACGATGTGACGCCCAGAGCATCCCTGACTGGATCTCCTGCTGCGCTCGTGCCAACACATATAAATGGCAGTGCAGACACGTGTTGAGCCGAGACGGCGATGCGCTTACATATGGTGTGATCACACGCGTTTGAAAAGAGCATTCGACGGGACGTTGCTTTGCACTTCGCTGCCGTTCATGACATGAGCAAGAATACGACACCTTGCCTCACGAACTCCTATCATGCCCCTTCCCATGTTCATATTCAAACAAGTGGCGCTGGCTGTGTGCGACTGCCTGTGTGCCATCGTCTGCCAAAGTTGTGACAAGTGGCTGGTCGAGAGCAACCCTTGCACAGGGCTGAAACTCTGGAATGTTCCATGCACTCTGGTTCACTGCACTTTGCACCGTCAGCTGACAGCCTAACTGGTATTGTTTTACTGGAGTTTCGACTGATGCCAGCAATCGTCTGGTGCCATCACGCGGCATGAATCAAAAATCTGCCTGAGAGTCAGTCACCAACAGAGCTCAACTTCTGAATCTCTGTTAACACTTCCATGCGCGCGCACAGTTGCAAATGTTCCCAATCCCGGCATGCATGTTGACGGAACTGAAGTGACAGGCAAGGCCAAGCGACTCTGTTGGTCGTGAGCTTCAGCCTGTAGTGGGTTGGATGTTGATATCCCCTGGTAACACTGTTGAAATCCCAGCAAACCTCTACGCCCTTTGTGAAGCAAACAATAGAATTTTGTCCATTGTGTGGCATAAGGCGAACGAGCAGAAGACGCAAGCCATCATTGTGTGCTACATAAGCCGCACGGGTGTTCCAGCACTATCTATCACGTAAGTGTCAAGCACAAGACCCTCTCACTCCTGCCAAAGTCTCCTCATCAAGCGCAATACTCCCTCACTGCTGCCAGAGTTTCCCACACGCTCACATGCCCATCTTGTTCCTTGCAGTACCTTGTGCGTCCTTGTCAGTACGATGCGCCTCTCCAATTCCGCGTCAGTGCGTGTGGTCACCCTCTTGCATATATCCTCTCAAGCTTGCACGTAACAATCACCACGCAGACTTGCAAGCCTATCGCGAATTCTCTACCTTACCAAAGTACACCCTTCAATCAATAAGCTCAGGTGAATTTGCATACAGGCTGTCTGCCAGGCTGTGTAAGCCAGGAGGTACTAGGAGCCAGGCAGCTCAGTGCCTCGTTTTGCTGTCCTGCACAAGGTAGGTCGAGGCGGTGCCCATCCCTCTCTATGTCCTGTGACGACTTTCCTGTTGCTAACACATGCATACACTAAGGGTTTTGAGGTACGGAATACGTGGCACTGGATGAGAGGCTGACTTTGACTCATTGCGCAGCCTTCTTGCTGCTCATGTAGCCAGAGATGGCATCGATGATCGCCTGCCGGTTGGCCAGCACCCATCTGTGCACATCACGCACACAGCCAAAGCATGATGCATGGAAGCAAACGCATGTTGACAGTGACGTGTTGGACGTGGTGACGTATTGGACCTCAACATGGCTGCAGATAAGGATGATGTGCGCATTTGACGCATGAGGTGCTGATTTTGCATAGTGCAGAGATGCATCTCGGCCGCAATGGATGCTGCGCCCTGAGTTGCCTTGCCATCCGTCCCTCCAGTTTGATGCAGTGGTTGCATCAGTAGGCTGCCAGCCAGTTTGCTTTGCTTCCATTCCCCATTGAGCAGTCCCCCCTGGGTTAGGGTTAGGGTTACAACAAGAACAACACAATCTTCTAAACCCTCCTAGTCTCATTACTTGATGCTTGTCCGTTGCCTATCCACCCATCCCTCCAACCCGTAAATCGTACTGTCCCTCTCCACCTGCCTATCTGAACATTCACTGATGCACAGTACCCTTCCAGTTCTCTTACTTGACGCGCTTAGCGTACGATCCGGCCCTGCTTGTGAGGCTGTCGATGCTGTCCTCCTTGGCCAGGGCTCGACCCACAAAGAACACCTAACGGGCGAAAACCAAGCGCCATTTTCAGGTCCGCCCTTTCATTGACTGCTAGACTTGCCACGCGCTGGCATAGCTGTCTAGCCGGGTTGATGCATACTTGAACAAGTCATACCATGACCATGTCAGCCAAAGCTGCGTGATCGGAGTTCCGCACGTGCAGAGATAGTGCATGCATGTGGGAGATAGTGCATGCATGTGGGAGATAGTGCATGCATGTGGGAGATAGTGCATGCATGTGGGAGCCTTGTGAGCCAGCTATGCCTGCGGTAGGCTAGGGACTGTACCAGCACTGTAAGAGCCAAGACCACCAACTAGCTATATTGATCAATGAGCTTGGCGATGCGATGGGTGAGCTGAAGACGTCCAAAACCAGCTGACGGAGGTGGACACTACAGCTTGCAGAGGGCGTAGTGCACTTGCAGAGGGCGCAGTGCACTTGCAGAGGGCGCAGTGCACTTGCAGAGGGCGCAGTGCACTTGCAGAGGGCGTAGTGCACTTGCAAAGGGCGTAGTGCACTTGCAGAGGCGTAGTGCACTTGCAGAGGGCGTAGTGCACACTCACCGCGTTTGAGAAGATCCTGAGGTTGATCGCCTCGGGAATGAGCTCAATCTCCTCCTGCGTCAGCTCCCCATGCTGCGCGTAGCCCGACACGAAGGCCGTGCACAGCTTCAAGGGGTCGGCCTCGCCCACGTACTTGCTCAGAGCAACGGCAAGCTCCATGGCACGCCAATCGTATGCACAAAACTGAGGGCACACGCATGGTGGGCAAACACATGCAATGCTTTCGGGCACATGCACAATTGTACTGTGTGTGTGTGTGTGTGTGTGTGTGTATTGCTGTGTGTGTGACTGGGCATGCCCAGACACATAGGGTAGTCGGTTGCTGTGTGAGTGTGGTTGTGCACGCACGGCGGACTGTGTGGGTGTGGTTGTGCACGCCCGGCGGACTGTGTGGGTGTGGTTGTGCACGCACGGCGGACTGTGTGGGTGTGGTTGTGCACGCACGGCGGACTGTGTGGGTGTGTCTGGGCAAGCCTGTGCAGTAAGGGTAATCAAGTGTGGGTGGGTGGCTATGAGGGGGTGACAGGGGATGCAGGGATAGCTGGTTGTCGAGAAATGCTGGCTGAATTGGGCAGGTCATGACAGTGGCGGTTGGCAACGAGTCATGGCAAAATGCGAAGCGCACAGGTGACATGCCGCTTGCTGCCAAACCCACTCTTCCTAGACCCAAACGCTGCCCGTCTCCCACTCTGCCCCGCCAGCGCACCTCAAAGTCCAGCAGGCCTGACACCGTGTCCCCCAAAACCATCACATTGTCAAAGTGAAGGTCACCTGCAGCGGAAACACACACATGGTAGAAGCTCAACCAGTGTTGCCTTCCTCTAGCATGATTCATCGCTTTCCAGCTGAAGCTGTCAAGCATTTTAGCATTGTAGTGCTGACCATATACATGACTTTTGAATCCTACTGGCCTGTACATGAATTGCTGTGTGCCGGGTCAGACACGCACGCACGCACACACGCACACGCACGCATGCATGCATGCACGCACACACACACACACACACACACACACACACTGAATTGACTTGCCCAAGGCGCGCGCACAACAAGCAGACAGAACGACGGTCTCCTTCATATCATCGACAAGACTATCCCACCACCCCCCTCCCTCCCAGAGCCAGTGCCCATGAAGCTCGTTGAGTAGGTGACAAGTCAGGCACCACACGTTATGCATGACTCCCCCTTGCACTGGCATGCCATGCAGGGAGCAGGGGTGGCTGAAACCTTGATTAGTCACTGGTCATGCCATGCAGGGAGCAGGGGTGGCTGAAACCTGGAGTAGTCACTGGTCATGCCATGCAGGGAGCAAGGGTGGCTGAAACCTGGATTATCCACTGGTCATCTACACTAGTCCAGCCACTGATGATCTGTATGCATGCGATGCGGGCACTGATGATCTGTATGCATGCGATGCGGGCACTGATGATCTGTATGCATGCGATGCGGGCAGGCCATCCCTTTGCACCGACCATGGATGACCTGCTTGGGCAGTGGTCGAGTCTCCAGGACCCTGAGCTTGTCCTCGAGCGCCTTGATCTCCTGAGAGGAACGAATAGGAGAGAGCCAGTGACTGTTGAAGTTGAGATGAGCTGCCAATCCTTAGTCCCCCGACATGCCTGGTTGCATCCTGGAGCTTGTTGCAGCCGCACCGCAACTGGAGTTCGCCAGATGACGGATTTTCACACACAGATGATCATCATGTGCACATCAAGTCAAGAGAAACGAAGGCTGTTGAACAGGCGCGCCGTGCGATGGAGTTTGGATGCCGGTAGCTGCCCCAATAGGGTTTGGATGGACTGCTGGTGTGAGTTTGAATGGGCCAGTAAGCATGTCTGTGTGGAGGGTAGCAGGTGGAGCCGCAAGTGAAAAAGGCAGTGCCGGGGACATGCACTGCTGTACCCCTTGGGTTCGGGAGGCGCAGGCGGACAACAGGGCCTTCTGGCGCATTTCAAGTGGGATCTTAAGAGACTTGTTTGTTCTGCCACTGACTTTCAGGCTCCGAATCATGTTTCTGACCTTGTGAATCATGTTAACTGACTTGAAGTTCATTTGCCCTGAGTTGCAAGAGACACCCTCCCTTATCTGCTCAATGTTAAACGACAGCAACAACAGCAACTCCGCCCGCCACATATGCACAAACATTTACGCTTGTGGCGCACGTGTGCGAGCAATGCACGAGTTTCAGTGTGGCTGTCCCCAGACGTCGTTGACCTCTGTTAGGGTTGTGCCAAAGCGTACCGAAGCACTGTCTGATACGTATTCGATACTGTACCATGCACCGATACTGATACGCGATGGCACAACCCGACCAGAGTGGTCCTCACCTGCGCGAGGTAGTCAATCGCTTCTCTGCACTGGTTGAACTCCGGGTTCGTTTCGACCTCGTTGAAGAATTTCTCGCGAGTGATCGCATGATGTGCGCGGAACAGGTCGGCGTAGGGCGCGATCGGCGACACGCGGCCGCCCATGTCAACCTGCCAAGCAGGGCAACCACAGCATGGCACGTACTGAGCGTGACTGATTGATTATGCAGCACATTATTGCAGCACATTAGGCAAAACGAGCGCATAGGTAGACAACAAAAGGAGCACGAACGAAAGAGCCTAACTCATCACTGTTTGCACAGTCCCCCACAGCTGCATTCCCTGCACATGTGCTTGGGGCAACCGATTTGGGGCAACCGGATGCGGCGGCTCTGCGCTGTGATGCACGCAGGCATAGTCACCGCTTACGCTTACGCTTACGTGCTTACGCTTACGCGCTTACGCTTACGCTTACGCTTACGGCGATTTCAGAAGTAAGCGGCAAAAAAACAGTTTTTTTGCCTGTTTGTAACGGGATTACAAAGCCAGCTATGCCCATGCATGCCCAATGCTACCATATGCTCAAAACAACGTTTAAAGGGGTTTAACACCCACACACACAAGCAATGTCCATGCCTCCGAGGGCGGATGTTAATTGCTAATGCCCAAAGCATGTCATACTGTCATTGGTGTCAATCAGTCGCTGTCCTCATCAGAGCCGCTGTTGGCCTCTGGGCCAAAAAGTCAACTAGCGTGCTTTTAACCGGCGCTGCATCGGCTTCGGCCATGGTTACAAGCGCGGCGGCCGGAAGCGGCTGCCGCAGGGATCTCAAAAGCAAAGCCACGTGACCGTTTTTTCGGTTTTCTATCACCACAGGCTCCCCCCCTGCCGTAAGCGCGTAAGCGGTTATACGCTTACGCTTACGCTTACGGCAAAGCCCAAAAACCCGCGAAAGCGGTGACTATGCACGCAGGGGATACTCCGTGTGGGATGCTGGGATAGTCAGAAAACAAGGGGTTGAGGCGCCAGTTGCACTTCCTGCTAGAGCAAACCTAGTAGCATGATGGGCATACAGTGAATGTGGGCGTTTCCAGTACTGTTACCAACACAGGTTTTGGGCTTGACTGCGCCTCCCTTGTACCTTGGACATTGCCTTGCACAGCTCCCCCGTGGCCCGGCCGACCTCCTCGGGGCTGGTGGTCTTGGCCAGGGTGCCAGGGATTAGATGGAACACGCAGCACTCAGCGCCCTGCGGGTGAGTATTGGGGATAGGGTGAAGGCCTCTGGTTTGAAAAGATAACAGAAAGAGGAGATTGGGGTTTGACAGCAGCGCCAAAGCCCAGCCGCAAAACAATATACTGATAGAGAAGGAAGGCAGCCAGGGAACCAGCCGAGAGGTCGTGCAGGTGGACCCGTGTGTCACTCGCATGCAGGGTGCTGACAGACCGAATGCCAGGCACGGTGGACCCAAGCTGCGGCTGTTGATACAGCCACGAGCTAAGAGCCTGAGCGTTGAGGGCAGCCTCCTTCACACAGGATTGCGTCCTGGCCGTTTCTTTACTCGGCCTTTCTTTTAGTGTCGCCTTTGGCAAAACACAGCGCCAAGCACATGGGCTTTTTGTCTATGAAAGTATCCAATGCGTGCCTTCCTTCCTATCCCGCTTTACTTTCCCGTCCTATCCCGCTTGGAGTATGTGAGCAGTGATGAGTTGTCAGTAGCCATTGGCCAGCATGCCAGGGGTCCTCTCACCGAGGAGAGCGGCATGTGCAGCTTGCCCTCCTTGATGCTGGGCAGCGCCCGGGGCAACTGGAAGCTCAGGCTGGCCTGCTGGGCGCTCAGCTGCCGCAACACCTCGTGCTCAAACCGAACCTGCACAGGGATGCACAGGGGTGCGGGCAGCGGACAGAGGGTTCAAAACACTGATGGGGCCTCAGAGTTCTGCCTCGTTGCTTCCGGCAACATTCTCTTACTGGTACCGGGGAAACTGGGTGCTGTGGTACACAGGCAGGTTGGGTGAACCCTAACAATCCTTGTTAAGGTTCACAAGAGGCAGCAGTGGCCATAGTTTATCATCGTGATCACTCGTCTCAGCCAGCCGACAGCATACAGCTTGCCGATCATTCGATTCAGGGCCTTTTCTTACCTTGTCCGAGTTGTTGCCGTTGTTGTAGATACGCTGCAGCAAGCAAGGCACAGGCGAGTCAGGCTACTCAAAAGAGATGGGGACAAGGGTGGTGCTGCTACATCAGTACTGCTGGGACGTGCATGACACCAAGTGATGCGCGCATCGACGTGCCGAGTAAGAAGACGAAAATGCCGGCTAGGCATGCTTGCAAGAGCACCAGCTGCTGGAATAGTCAGGGCAAGTTGTGTTTGGATCAGTGCAGCGCATGCCATGCGCTTGAACCTCTCACATGCTAGAGAACACGGCCATGGTTGCCACGCCCCATGGCGATGCCATGTGATGCCTGCCACACACATAGGTGACGGTCGACTGTTGTCTGTGACCTCCTTCCCACCCCACCCCAGCCCGTGTGCTCACCATGACGTATCTTTCTTTCTCTGGCGTGTCGACGTAGAAGCACACGTTGTTCACACCTCCGCTTGTGTTGGTGCACACGACTCTGGTGGGCTCGGGAAAGAAGTGGGCCAGGGCCTGCGGCAGTGAATGTACATGCGACGCCGATGTTTGGGGGCAGACAAGCAGGCAGGGGGTCACCGATAGCAAGCACCTGCGTCAGCCTGACTAGACAGCAGTTGGCAGTTGGCAGTTGGCAGTTGGCAGTTGGAGGAAGGTCTGGTGCCTGGTCCAGACTGCCCCGCTGTTGGATACATTTTACAAGTACATGGGTGCATGCATCTGTGGCACAACTCGTGCACTGGGTAGCGCTGCCAGAACAGCTGACAATTAAGACAGCAGCGAGTGCCCGGGACAACAGCAGCTACCTCGTGTCAGCGACTGCAGCACTAGACTGCAACCCTGTTGGATATGATGTGGGTGCACAGTGTGAGACTGCTGCAGTGGCTGGCGTCCCGGCTGGTCTATGTGATGGCGCAAAGAGCAGGCATAGCTGACCAAAACATTTCATTGCTTTGTGTCTTGCGATGGCTGCACCAGCTGCTGCAGCTGACAGTGCCGGGCAGTGAATACAGCCCGTAGCAGCCGTGGCAGCGGCTGCAGCTTGCCTTGAGCACTACGGCGGCTGTATGAAACCACATTGGCAGCTGCTCATGGTGCAACTCATGCTCATGTTGCAGGCGTACAGCACTGGCTGGGCCCCCCTCATAGCCAAGGCTCGTGACAACGGAAGCTCTTGTGCTGTAGAGTTGCCTGGCAGCATTGGCTGTTCATCGCCAGCTGTTAGGAGCGCCTGCTGCGAAGGCGGCCACTACAGCTGGTGATGATTGTGGCCGCGCATTGCCCTACCTCTTGACGTAGCTTCTCTGCTACCGTGTGTTGACCGGTCTTGGGAGAGGCAGGTGCCTGTACAAGACAAACGAAAAGTCATGGCAAACAGTCAGGATGGCACTGAGGTGCCGACACCATGAAGGTCCTGAGTTGGCCCATCATTACTGGTCGGCAGTTCACAATGATTTGCTAGGCCCTTCCGTGTTGGGATGTGAGGGGCGTGTTTCCTGTGCCCAGCTGATTGAGTCTGTGCATGCACATGCTGGATGCCTGGAGGCAGGCCAGGTGGCTCACAACGTGTTGGAACACTGAGGCAAGTCCAATGCGTGTTATCCTTCACTGAGCCTCTATGTGCCGATGGGGAGAAATCGGTGCTTCCGGTCATGCATGGGCTGAGGTTGAGTGTGTTGCTCAGCGTAAGCACTTTTATGACCGCATATTGGCACACTCAAAATCTTTTCACCATCACTAGCAACCAGCAATCTCACCACCACAGTGCTGCTGCAGCGCACGACTAGCGATGTGAAAGGCCGCCTGGAACGAACCGCACTCGGCCGGCCGGTGAGCTTGTTTCCATACAGCATTTTGATCCTATGTCACTGGGTTTAATAGGTACGGGCGCCGAGGTGAAATGGGTGGTAGGGACGGTCGCACGGTCCTGCAGCAATTGCGATGTATTGGAAAAGGCGTTCATTCGACAGAAACGCCACCAACCGCTTAGTTCTGCTTTTTGATTTCACAGTGTCCGGCAGTCAGTATTGACAACCGCAAAAGCACTGCGCTGCGGGGCCACGGCAAAAGTTTAACGACGACCGCAGCTCAGCATCAGTTTTTGAGCCCGAGTGCTGCACTTGTCAAGTCAAGCAGGAGGTTCAGTCGGCTGAGCAGGGTTGTTGTGCGTTCACGAGGCAGGCTGGGACAAATCTGCCATGTATTCGAGCTCAGTCAAGCTCGTACTTGTCTTGCCTGGGCTGTACATCACAAGCACAGCAACGTTGTAGTGCTGCCCGTATGATAACGGGATGCATCTGTCCTGCAATGAGGTGTCTAGCCCACAGGGTCACGTTGCACACCACACCCACGCCAACATCACACCACTTGCTCCCAAGACACAGTTTCTGGCTTGAACCTGCCAAGCTTCTCTACAATAACTGCTTGGTGAACCTCTCTCACAGCGTACCCTTGCGGGTCCGAAACAGCGTCCGTCTGCAAAGATAATGCCAGCTTCCGACACAGGTTCAAAAAATTAGGAACTCAATGAGCCATCAAGGACGAGGGCTGGCACCAAAATTCACTAGGTCACAATCAAAATGTTCTGTGCTGGCAGGGTACTTCATAGCCTTTTGTGGTTTGGCGGGATTCCCGGATGGCATGGCTGGGGCCTGCCCGGATCTTTGGCATCAATTCTTACAATATTCCGGGTTTCCCGGATGGTTGTTTTGCATAATCCGGGAATACAACATCGGACGGGGACTGCGCCCCCATACCTCTGCCCATTGACCTCTCAACAACACTTCAAACCTTCTGACATTCTGTAAACTCATCCACTGTAGCAAGATCTGCTGCCAGCCTCTCAGCCCTTGCTTCACAGGCGCAGCGCTCCTCAACTTCCTCGACGAGCCCCAGCAGCATCAGCCACTGGTAGTGTCCAGCCAACGAGCTGCACAGCTAACTTCTGCTTTATGGGTCTGCTGTATGCATGCGTGCCACAGAGCGCAACAGACCAGCTAGAAGGCGTCTCAAGGGCCAAATGTTGCGCATGGAATGTCGCCCTGGACCTGGGACTGTGAAATTGCACTCAGCGCTATACTCCACCACATTGCAGACAATTCAGGACCCTGCTAAGATCCTGTACTGCGTGGCATCTAGAAGAGTTTGCGAATCGCATGGCATTCAAAAGAGGCTGGGAGTCGCATGGCATATTGAAAAGAGTTGCACGGTATTCAAACAGGCTGCAGCGCAAGTTGCATCATCCCATTGTAGCTCGCGGTAGTCAACAGGTGTGGATTATGGCTGATGAGCATAAAGTCCAGTAGGTTTTGCGTGCGACAAAGGTGGGAATCCCACGGGTGCCCGTAAATTGGCTTCACCTCCTTCTTGGTTTGCTAGTTTTGGTTAGTTGTGCATGTGACGTAAGCATAAGTAGTGTCAATGAGTTGGCTGACCTGTCAGTGCGCGTGGCACGGGCATTGTGTCGGATAAAGTCAAACTACAGCTGCATCGTCCTAACAAGTGCAGGATGTCAACCCCTAGCATGACGTGCCTGCCCTGTACAAGAATCTGTAGACAGCATGTGCGAATTTCGAAGGCAGAGAGAGGGCATGAAGTGTGGCTGCTTTTCATGGCATGTCTGGCGGCTGTTGTTTTGACTTCACAGCAAGTACGGCAGTCAGTGCATGACATACTTGCCGCTGCGCTTTCTAGCAATTGTCCGCAGCATCGCAGACGTTACTGACTGGGATTCCTGTAGCTCCTGACCGTAGCTAAAAGGATAAATTGTAACAATTGCTAGCAGATGAGTGGCCCTGGATATCCGGAGAGAAGGTTGTGGGCCTAGTGCTGAATCAGGGGGTTAGGGTTGGGTTTGGGTTGTGAACAAGAGTAAAAAGGGTAATCAACAGACAATCAACAGACAGTGCATGCACAGAGAAATCGTGTGATGATGTTTGCTGAAACTTCTTGAATCTGTGTGCTTTGTGAGTCAGACTAGGGGCATGCATTCATTGCCGCCCAGTTGATGGCACAAAATGTAACGGAAAATGTAAAGAGCGTGGAAAGGGATGGTGGTGGTGGTGTCGAGAGCAGGCCGGTTTGTGCGGCCGAAGGCAGAGGCGGGAGCGGGAGCATGAGGGGTGACCACTACCATTACTATCGCGGTGTATCGCAATCTTCGTCACTTGTAGGTTGAACGAGCTTGAGTCCCTCCCCTTTCGTGAGGAAAAGCATGCAACACCAATTTTGCAACTGCCTGTCTACTCAGCAAGCACGCAAGCACGCACGCACGCACGCACGCACGCACGCACGCACGCACGCACGCACGCACGCACGCACGCA
>QAXH01000777.1:0-17061 GCA_004335635.1 Chloromonas sp. AAM2 | reverse complement strand
CCGCTGCCACTCCCGAGCAGCAGAAGCAGATGATCGGCGAGCGCCTGTACCCACAGGTCCAGAAGCTGCAGCCCGAGCTGGCTGGCAAGATCACCGGCATGTTGCTGGAGATGGACAATGCCGAGCTGCTCATGCTGCTGGAGAGCCACGACCAGCTGCAGTCCAAGGTGGACGAGGCCATTGCGGTGAGTGATGGGCAGGAAGATGCTGGTGTAACACCGTTCAACGTGGGCTGTGATTCAGCTGAGATTTAATTGGCACAGCTCTCGTTTGCTTCACCATGCAGCAGCACAGCGTTTGCCATGAGCACGACTGAGTCATAGGCACGTTTTTCTATCATTCGGATGTGAGTTAGCATCGTCCTGTGATGTCGCCTGCAAGCTGCCATGACACCCGCCGCCTCCTTCCGTGCTTTGCAGGTGCTGAAGCAGCACAACGCCATTCCAGAGGGCACCATGGTCGTCTGAGTGCACATCGTGTGCATTGAGAGGCAGCAGACAGCTGGCACTAGGACAGCTAGTCACAGAGGTTCTGTGACAACAGGTTGTCTGAGTTTGTCAGCCGTTAGCAAAGCCAACCCAAGGCGTGGCAAGAGTGGTGTGGTGTGGCAGGGTAGCCAGGTAGCAGCCGATGCCAACCGTCAGCCAGGTGCAGATCATGGGGATCGGACATGCAGCTGGTGACACGGGAGGTCAAGGGTGCTGTGTTTGTGGTCCAGTGCTGGGGACGTCTGGCGTCTGGGTCATGAAATAGGTTGAAGACTCTGAGCTTGGGTGTGAAGAGGCGCCTGGTGTGTGATGCTGCCTTCATTGGGCTTCGCTCTGTTTTTCAGTGCAGACTAGCCTGCAGAGGTGTGTTGTTGCACGCTTTGCGATTTGTAATATCCTGGTCCTGCCATTTGAGGGACAATTCAGCTGAAGGAATGTCCACTGCTGATGATGCATCATCAGCTCAATTCCGCAGGTGGGAAAGCACACCCCGAACGCAAGTTCCTGGTCCTCGGCAAACCTGTGCCTGACCTAAAGGTTTGAATGAGGGCTTAATGCAGTCATCAACCCAATGTTGGTGGTCAACAGTCAAATGGAGATCAAGTTTGGACAACTGACTGTGCAGTGCCACCGCGCTGACGTCATTGGGTAAAAATTAGATGTTTGCCAGTTCTGGGACAAACTGGTGGGTTCATGTGGTGACTGTGCGCATGTCCTGGTGTATTGGTAGACGGAGCACTGCCACTTCTGGGACAGCAAAGTAAGGGACAGGAATTGCAAGTGTCAAAAGACAAATGGTGTGTGTGACCAATCTAACCGGTACCCGGCCAGTACCTTTAAAATCCGTAATGTCGAGTCGTCACCAAGTGTTCCAGCTGCTTCACGCTCTTGAGCAAACTCGTGTGTTTCGCGCGTAGACGTCCCACAGCCTGCATCTGTGCAATTCTCTGATCACCAAGGACCCATGACAGATTCTGAGTGTTACGGAGTTCCTGCTTTATCCATCAGCGCCTCCAGGACGGAGAAGAGACCCACTATGTCAAACGAAGCAGCAGAAGTGCTGTCACTGGACGAAGTTGGATAAGAAGTTGGATAAGCTTTTTTGGAGTCGTGAAGCACGGCTGACACTCCGATGCATCGTGTCCCAGTACCTTAAGTCACCACCTTCTACCAACAAACACACCGACGGGGCTTGCTAATATAAGGTACAGGTCAAACATGTCGGCACAACCTATGAGTATCAAAGCACGCAGCGACAGTGACGTGATTACCACCACACTCAGTGTGTCTGCCAAGGACACTCCACCTGTGATCTTGTAGTACTACAACAGAGTTGGCTCATTATCAAAATAAAAAAATCACAAACTCAAGTCGGTTGGGACAGGTGGCCACACACGTGGTTCTAGTGTCAGACGCAAAAACTGTCCCAGAACTGGCAAACTTATTTTTTTGCCATTGGTTTGTTTGTTACAGTGCCTACACCACCACCACACCCGTTCACCACACCGTTTCACCACCACCACCACACCCGTTCACCACACCCGTTCACCACACCGTTTCACCACCACCACCACACCCGTTCACCACCACCACCACACCCGTTCACCACACCCACCAGCAAACCTGGAAGAAACTGGCTTATGATAGTCTTTGGCACATTGGGCCATGTGTGTGGGTCCAGAAAGCCCTGTGCGAGTGATCATCTGGTTGCGCTATTACTAACTAGCACAGAAGATGTGGATGACAGGGCCACATTGTGACCAGCACAAACCGTAAAAATTACTGCCATAGCCAGACCGGGAGTGTGTATTCAACCAGGACGTTCAAGACGCTAGAACCAGATTCAGTTAAAAAATATCACCTAGTCGGTGGACTACAGCGAACATGTGGTACCATGCGCTAGATGAGTCCACCTGTCGCGCGTTGCCCGATCTTCCTCAGCCGTTGAAACAGCTTTGTGGGCGTTTCCACACTGCGTCAGTTCAGCTGGCCTTATAGGTGCCCACAGATCACCGGCATAAGGTGGCGCGTGGACAGATAAAGTCATACTGTCGAAAATGGACGAAGATGAGCTACTCGCGCGCCAGCTGCAGGTTTGTATGTGCGCAGGTGCAGCTGCAAACAACCTTGCCAAAAATCATAGGATCGTCATCAGGAGCTGCAGCAAGCTGGCTCCACACAGAGCTCTGAACCTTGCCTTGCAGGAGATGGAGTTCAGGCAGCTGAGTCAGGGGCCTCAGATTGCATCCCATGCAACCTTTGACAGGGCTCTGGACGATGTGCTCAATAAAATTGAGCAGGTAGATGCATGCCGTCTGACCAGGCAGGGGCCACAGCCTCTATTGGCCACGTCCTCCTTGCACGTCCTCCTTGCAGTAACCGTACAACTGTCATTGCAACGGTGAATACGAGCAAATTCATGGGCGCTCGCCACACCACACCCAGTATACTGCACAGCGCACAAACCTGTCATGTGCTGCGAGCATCTGTACAGTGAGCCCTGGCACGCGCGTATCTCAGCATGTGCTCACTGGCAGCGGCTACCCGCTGTACAATGCCCGTTGCCCTTCAGTCGGAGAATCAGCTGCTCCAGGCGCTGGCCATGTCTCTGATGCCTTGGGATGAGATGCAACAGAGGGCTCAACGGACATGCAGCCTCAACCAGGCAGACCCAGGGGCGATGGAAACCCTAGGTCAGTTGCATGCCAACTCACAGGCACAGATGTGAGGGGACGACTTATGGAAGTACCACCACTTTGCCAAACAAGTCTCGGGTGTTCTGTAAACGCTGAAGTCGACGTAAACACTGAAGCCAACATTCAAAAACAAGACTGCCAGTTCTGGACAATTCGTGTGTCCTGCACTGAACCTGAGTTAATTGATTCTGTTGTGTCTGTGAGTGCTGAGATTTTCTTTTAGGACTGTTCCACGCTGCTGTGTTCCGTTCCAAATGACAAGGAGTGCTGGCCTTGCGGATGCCACCTGTTTAACCTTGGCGTGGCTTTTAACTCTGTAGGTCCTGTCTCTTAGATTTATTTTTTTGCTGTCTTTTTTGCTGTCTTTTTTGCTGTCTTTTTTTGCTGTCAGTGTATTGCTGCCAAGGCCCGCTGCCATGTTATGTTGTCACGTGGTGCCACAGGCGGTGTGATGCAGTACCAGGACTATCTCATGGTGGAGCTGCTGCTATGGTTCAAGGGATTCTTCGCATGGGTCAGTGGCCACTGCCTAGGGATGCGCACACAATAATGCAGGCCTAGAGTACGCGCTTCACGGCAAGGAAAAAGGAAAACCCTTCAACCAAATGGTCACTCTCCGGGTATCCACATCATGCGATCGCTTACACCAAGCCATTGCAGGTATGCACGTATCAAACCTGTGTTCGCCTGTGCTGTCCCACAGGTAGATGCCCCAAAGTGCTCCGCATGCGGTCAGCCCACCGCCCCCATGGGCACAGTGCCACCCAGCCCTGCGGAGGCCATGCACATGGCTAGCCGCACAGAGACATACATATGCCGCACGGTAAGAGCACACTCGCACACGCATGTCATCATCATGCCCAAAAGCATACTCCAGTGTAACCCTGTCCTGGTGATTACTGCTGGACTGCTGGCCTGACGTCACGCTGAAGGGATTCTCCTGATTGATCGTGTCTTCCATGTCTCTCATTTGGGCCCTCCGGGGCATAACACTAGCCATGCGTGCTGACATCTGGTTGGTGAACCTTTGGGTTGGCATGTGTGTGACCTGTGGCATGTGGAGGTTTACCTCTTGAGCTGTGCGTGGGTGCAGTGCGGCACCCACACCCGGTTCCCCCGCTACAACTCGGTGGAGCAGCTCCTCAACACACGCTGCGGGTGAGCGGGGAGGGTGCAGGCGTGGGCTGTGAGCCAAGCAGGATGTGAGCAAGTGCGGTGGTGGCCTCCTCAGGCTTAGAGGGCGGTCACGCCACACGTCAGAGGTGTCGGTCACTATCTGCTTCATCGCTTGGTTGTCAGTGCTTGAAAGAGCCGTGTTTTTTGCTTCTTACATGATTAAGTCCAGCAGTACATGCAACAGATCGGGCAAGGTGGCACCGAGTGGCCCGCCATCGCGAGCAGGCCATCAACACAGCCATGTTATACGTACTCGTTTTCTGTGCAATTCATGATGGTGGTGCAGCATGCGCCAGGTTGGCAATCCGACCAACGCTCAACAGTCCGTTGCCTGCACTTCTGCTGCATGAGTGGCTGACACTTACGTCTCTGCTTTCCCCAGGCGCTGCGGCGAGTGGGCCAATACCTTCCTGCTGTTCTGTCGGGCGGCTGGCTTCGAGGCGCGTTACATCTGGGACATCAACGACCATGTGTGAGTGTACTGGCTAGCATGGAGCTGCAGGTTAGCCACATTTGTCGAGTCACGGAAATGGCCAACTACTAACTGACCAGCCATTATGCGAGATAAGATGCGCTGTGTGCGGACTGGGCATAAGGCAGAGGGTTGCAGCATTGGAAGAATTGTGACAGCGTAGTTCACGACCAGCTCGCTTTGCACTGCTTTCGTGCTGTCCAGCGACTTGTATCATGGTGAGACGCTCTCTTGACTTTTGGTCCCTTTGGTTCTGGCTGCTTTTGGGTGTATACAGGTGGACTGAGTTCTGGTCTGAGGGCCTGGGGCGGTGGGTGCACCTGGACCCCTGCGAGGCCACCTTCGACAAACCACTGCTGGTGGGTGTCAGGGGCCAATGGGCTGCGCAGGGACTCAATGGGGCAGAGGGATTAGGAAAGAGTAAGGTAACAGGCAAGCCCGAAGGTTGTGGAAGGGCGCACGGCAATGTGAAGTATTGATTGCGTGAGAGGCAAAGTGAGACAACAAGGGCACACAGACTGTATGGAGCGTCTGTGTTTGGTGTTGACGGGGGAGTGCAAGGGTCAGGCGGAGTAAGGGAAAGGAAGGGAATCAAGCTGTGATGGAAGCTTCTGGAAAGGCTGAGGGTAATGTCAGGAATGAGGGAGCGGCAGGTTCTGGCAAGACGGTGTTCAGGCGACGGTGGCTGCAAAGGAAAGGGCGGTGCAGGGAGAAAGATGAGCGCAAGGACTGTGCAGAGTAAGGGCAAGGACGTGAGGAAGGGCAGGAAGGTAAGGTGGCATTGCAGAAAGGCCAAAGACAAGAAGGAACGAGGGAGCTGCCAGTTGGGAGGGCTTGACAGGTTCTGGTTGGCCGCGGCGGGGTTTTGCTGGGCAAGTGACAGGGCAGAGCCAGGTGAAACTGTGCAGTGGCTTGGGCGTTTAAAGCAATGCGCACTCGTCCTGTGACCGCATGCACTCGAACGCAGCATGCGGGAGCAGCCGGCCTGTTGTTGCATCAGGCTTCTGCCACAGTGCCATGTAGATTGTCACAGAACGAGAACGGACACGTATGTGTCATATTAAGACCTGTTGTTTGTTCGCAGTACGAGGCCGGATGGGGCAAGGCCATGTCGTACGTGATTGGTGTGGGCACCTCGGGGGCAGCGGACGTCACCGGGCGGTACACGGCCCTGTGGCCACAGGTAGTAGGGAAGGGGCACAGGCAGTGGGGTGTGTGACTGTCGTTGGAGGTCGTGAGCGCCTTTGCACTCTGTGAGATGTATGCAGACAGACCCGGACCGTGCGGGTCGCAGGCCCCTCGTAGCCGGTTAGCACAGCCACCATGACTGGAGCGCACAGCCACCATTTGCAAACGTACGAGCAGCGGGACAACGGCTGTGCGGGGGAGCCAGGGCGACTCACATGCACGTCAGACTGTGCTGATAATGCTGATTTATGTTCTGCTTCATCATGTGTGTCGTCAGGTCCAGTCGTGTCTATCCACTCCCAACAGCTCCTATCCATTTAGATATGTATACGATGTGCCAACTCATGTGTCTTCTTAGGTCCAGTCGCGCCGGACTAAGGTGCCCGAGGCGTGGCTGTCCCAGCGGCTGGGTGCCATGACCCGCGCCCTCAGGGCAGGCCTGCCGCCCCACATGCAGCAGCAGTGCCTCGCGAGGGATAAGAGTGAGGAACAGGTGGGACACGTGGGGGCAACAGAGTGTGACGGAGTGAGGAGCCTTGAAACTGCGTCGGAGAGAAGGCAGTATTCATGGTCATGGGGCTGAAAAGGAGGCTGTAAGTTGCATGAACGTGTGTATGGGCGGCGGGATGTGGGACTATGTTCATGCAGTGCAGCTACCCAAGTATGACCGCCAAGCTTCTGCTTTTGATTGATGCGCACCACAGCTGACCCTGACAAGTTGACTTGTGGCCGAACCCAGCAATCAAGGAACCTAACCAACACACTGTGTGTGTGTTCGTGTGCGCAGGAGCTGTCCCGCAGGTGCGGGGGCGGTGTGTGTGCGGGGGACCTCGAGGGGCTGGGCGGGCGGACCACGGGCTCGGAGGCATGGCGACAGGAAAGGGGGGAGGCAGGTAAGGGAAACTGACCCAGCTATGCTTTGCACTGGTAGGCAAGCCAGAGCAGGCCACTACCAGGCACTGCCGATGCCCCCTTAAGCCATGCACCACAAAAGGCAGCAGCAGAGAAGCGCCTGAACAACGCAAAAGGCGAGCGGCTTGGCACTCCTTGTGACCAGCCTGCACTTGTGGGGGCTGATGCGCCAATGCGGCTTGGCACTCCTTGTGACCAGCCTGCACTTGTGGGGGCTGATGCGCCAATGCGGTTTGGCACTCCTTGTGACCAGCCTGCACTTGTGGGGGCTGATGCGCCAATGTGAATGCCATGTGACTGCAGGAGGTGAGGCCGCTAGTATGCCAGCCGTTTCACCCTCCCCTGCACCCGCCTGCACCCCCTGGGCTGCCCTGCCCACCAGCCTGTGGGGCCCAGAGCAGCAACAGCAGCAGGCAGCGGGTGGTGGGGTGTTTGAGCTGGCTGGTCGATTGATGGGAGGCGGTTGTCGTGCGTCGGGGGAGAATGGGCGGACGGAAGGTGGGTGTGATGCATTGGTGTAGGGCTTGCACATGCGGTATGCATGCATGCATGCATGCGCATGTCCAGGGAATCTCTCCACCCGGACATGTGTAGGACGTGCATTACTGCAAACTTGCAAAGTCTAAGGCATGCCTGTGCGTGTCTTATGTGTTTGTGTATGTGTATTCATGGCATGATTGGTTGACAATGGCATGACTTGCAACGTGTTGCCTGTGTGCAGGTGGTGCGCGTGCTTTTGATGGTGACGTGGATACTAAGTGGCTGGACTTTGGTGGTGGGGCGGGAGGCTCTTCATGGCTTGAATTCCGCTTAGAGGCAGGGCAGGTGGGTGACCTATGAGAGGCACTTGGTGAGACACCTGTAAGGAAATGTACGAAGAGGCAGACTGGAGAAGCTCGGTAGTCATGGCTGCTGCCGCACAAGCATGTGGTACTGTGCTTCACATGCAGGTCCCAGTCCCAGGCTACCTGCAATACTGCACGTGTTCTCCAGTATTACATGTGATCAGTAGTGCTTTGTCGGATGTTTTGGATTGCAGGTCGTGCCGAAATGTTTCACCAGCTGCTGTGCCCATGCCTGCCCTGTTGCCGCAGCCCCCAGTTGCCCTGGCAGCCTACGACCTGGTCAGTGCCAACGACTCTGAAGAGCGCGACCCACGTGATTGGACTCTGGAAGGCCTAGTGGAGGATGCATCAGTACAGGGACAGGCACAAGCAGCGCCCGCCCAGCTGCCAGCGGATAACCAGCAGCAGTCACTAGCGGCCCAGCAGGGGAGCAAACAAAAATGGGTGGTGCTGGATCAGCAGAAAGGGGTGGTGTTCGATTGCAGGCATCAGATACGATCCTTCTGGATTGGTGGTGTGGCTAGGGGCATGCGGTGTAGTGCATGGCGGCTGTGCATAGCATCAGTTCGTGAGCCGGTGGCAGCTAACAGCGTGCAGCTGGCGGGATGGAGCTTGTACGGCGAAGGACCTTCCTGGATAGGCTGCTCAGCCAAGGCTGATCCAGGTGAGCATGGATGGCATCATGCATTGCGTCGGATGCTATATTTTGACGAGTGATAGCAAAAAGCAAATGTCGGATGGCATGTTTTGACAAGTTGCACGGTGAACAACAGGGCAAGAAGCCTGTAGGTTGCACCTGCAGCAGGCCCTCATTGGCGACGGTGCGCTCATGAAATGTGTCTTGCCTTTGAGGCCACAGTGACATTATACATATGTGCTTCCAAAAAAGAAGAAGTATGCCATTTCTGGGACAATTCCTGGGACTGGCGCTGCAACCAGTGTGTGTCAGCAAGTTACACATTACACTGCAGTCACAAACCTGCCGCAAGTGCGTGAGTCTGGCAGGGTGCATGAAGGCAAGGCTTATGCTGTGCAAGCGCTTAAGAGATGACAGGGAAACCGTAGACAGTGCAGCTCAAAGAAGCCCCAGCTTCGTTCTGATGGCCTTCCACTTCCTGCAGGCAGCGATCCTCTTGCTATTGGCCTCCTGCTTGGTTGCGCCCCATGGATAGGGCTGCTTGGGGTACTCCTTGAACTGCCCCAGAACTGCCACACATGCTTTGTTTTCAGCAGTGCAAGCTGAAGGTTCTTGGATTTGATCTGCCCATGGTTGTAAATCTAGCTCAAGCCAGCCTTGCACAGTCAGCTACCTGCACATGCCTGATCAACAGCAGTTTCGGCTGCCACGCTGTGCCGTTGACTGTGCTGCTGCCCTGCCTGCTTTGCATGTCCAGGCAGTGTAGAGACGGCTGCACTGTTGGCTCAACAGGCGCCTTCTGCAGTGCCCCAGCTTCAGCTCAGCTTGTTGGTCAGGTTACTGTCAAACATCGCCATGAGTCCAGCTGACCCAAAGTTCAGGTAAGAGCAGGGTCTTGACGCAAAGCAGTGCCGCCATGACCACATCTGCTTGCACTGCTGGTAGTGGTGAGTTGGATGACGTGAGCAGCTCAGCCTGCCTGGTAAATGATTTGGTTTCGGGGTGTAGTTCGTGACTGGCTGGCATGCATTGCTTTCTGATAATGCAGATGTGTCAGAGCAAGCAAAGTCACGTCGCTCTGGTCACATGCGCACTCCCGGGCACTGCTGCTGGCTGTGGGCTTCCGGCCACTCATCACTCGGCCGCCTGCCCCAGTCACTGAGGCCCCAGGCACCGGCATGCTACGTGGTGGGGGTGTGCCAGGGAGCGCACCTCAGGCCCCATCCAAGGACGTGTGTCTGGTGTTGGAGGCCGGGCCTATGGTTGTGGCTAGGGTTGCTGCTGCAGCAGAGGCGCTGCAGCAAAACCTCTGACAAGATGGTGCGCACGGACATTGGCATACCTGCTGATGATTGGTGGGATTACCCATGTTCCCTTGCAGGCATGACCCGCCTTTATGTGCTGTGTCGGACTGACTAATATTCATCCTTCCCAGCCTGTTCTCTGAAACTAATTGAGTAGCCAAAGCTGCTGATCTCTCGTTCTAGGCTGCCTAGTTGCTTTAATGCAACATAAGCTGTTGCTTCGTGTGCCACCAGGTCGGCGGCCACCTTGGTGAATTCTCACTTACGTATCCAACCAGCAAAACAATCACATCAGGACATGGAATCACTCTGACAGAACACACTTTGCTGAAAACACAGTGACAACAGGAAAGTAAGGCTCGGATCACGGGCCGACCAATGATGGACGGTGCTGGTGGTACTTGTGATGAGGCGTGCCACACGGCGCCAAAGGCAGCAGGTTGCGCTGGGCGCTGCCAGCAAGGAAGGCACTCTACTCCACATGCCCGGGCATGAACATCTCCTCGGCCCCTGGGCCGTTGCCGGCGTCCTCGCCCCAGGGCCGCGGCATCAGCTCGCGCACACCGCCCAGTGCAGAGCAGGGCGTGCCCACCTCTAGTAGCGTGGGCTGGGGCGTGATAGGCGGGCTGCCTCCTAAACCTGGCTCTGTAAAGATGCGCAGCCCCTGTGGTTTTGCGGCAGAATCAGGCACACAACAGGTGAGTGCGTGAGAAGCAACATGCATTATAACCTGGATAAGCAAGTTCCACCTGGCAAGGCGTGAAGGTTTGTCAGGCCAGCGTGGTTAGCACACCGCACCAAAACAATGAAGACAAAGGCCACCGGCAATCCTATGCTGAACCAGTGCTTCTGAACCATTCTTCTGGCGGAGTGACAGCTGCCCTCGCTCCTTGCGGCCTTACCTCGGGTGTGAGCTGTTTTTGCTTGTCAGAGGTTTTGCTTCCAGTGTGCACAGCGCCCTGTAAAGCAAACACACATACCAACTGTGCTTGACAGCTTGGGATCTGCCTTGTAACCATCGTCTTAATAAGTCTGTTGCAGTGCGTGCTTCCCCCTTCTATGCTTCCCCTTTGACGATGCGTGCTCTGCACTGACAAAGCCAAAGGTAGGTGCCTTCTCCATGCTTTGATAAAGAAACGGCTCACCGTTGGATGTAGAGGTTTGTGACTGGGTGTGAAGGTGAAGTCACCTGTGCTGCCAGTATCCTGCAGCCGAACACGCCAAAGAATGGCATAGAACTTCAGGGTAAGTGCAATCGTTGTTCAGTCACCCGCTGTGCAACAAGCCTTCTGTAGACCCCTTGGTTCCTCCTGCCATGTCACAGGCTGCGGCACCTACCCACGCCATGCTGTGATAGATATGCATACAAGCTTACCATCGGATTTGATGCGTTGACCAAGGGATTAGGCGTGGAGGTGAGTGCACCTGTGCTGCCAAGCTCCTGCGGTCGAACATGTCAAAGACCAGCACAGAAATCTAGGCCAAGGTGTCCATCATTCCATCAATTGCTCTGTACCCAACAGTGGTCAGTGGCCATGTCAAGGGTATGAATCAATCATTCGTCAAGCAACCAACTGCTGCCTGCGTTTGATTCCTTCTGCGTTTGATTCCTTCTGCGTTTGATTCCTTCTCCCACACCATGTTGTGATACACCACTGAGCTCACCATTGATGTGCTGGGCAAGGGATTGGGCACGAAGGTCAGGGCACCTGTGCTGCCAAACTCCTGCACAGCATGTAAAAAAGCAGCCAAGGAACCTGAGTGGAACTCTTGATGGCACTTCCAAGCTCACCGGCTTTCCTCGTGTAATTGTACATGTATGGCAGCGACAGTTGCACAATCGTCAAACCAACGCTCATGCCCGGGTCTGCCAGAGGTACCTGATTGGTGTTTCTAACATGCTGGTCTCCGCTTACAGTGCATGGCAGACGCTGGATGCATACTCACCACCTTCCATGTGTTCATGCCGCCTTGCTTATTACTCGCTAATTGCCATGCCTGTCGTCCATATGTGGTGGCAACCGTCTGACTCGAGCATTCAACGCACCTTGTGCTTGCCCGACAAGCGCTTGCTTGTTGTGTGGTCGCCCAAAAGGCTCTCGACATTGGCATGGGGTGTGCCCAATGGACTAAGAGGCTGCAATCAGCAGCGAGGTGATGTTTGGTGAGTGTCTGTGTTGGAGTGCTCCTTGTTTAGCTGAAGTGGAAGCCATTCTGCCATTCAGGCACCAACGCCAGCTCACTTGTTAATGGCAGCACTGCGCCTTCCTATCTTTGATTTCATATCTTTCTTTCACCCTGCTGGCCCACACCCGCGATTGGGTGCAAGGGAAGTAGTGCTCTTGATGCCTCCTGTCAGCGCTCCTGCTGTGCTCACCTGCCTAGGGCAGCTACCCGCACCCTCCTGTGATTAGCATCAGTTCTCACCATTGGATGTGATGTGTTGGGCAAAGGACTGGGCATGAAGGTCAGCCCACCCGTGCTCGCAAACCCCTGCAGACAGCTTGTCAAAAATACTAGGGAATTCCAGATAAACGACAGTGTTGGCAGTGCTATGTAAAGAGTTGATGGCAGGCACGTGCGGTGACGCCATGCACGTTATTAGCAATTTGCCATGTAGTAGTTACAGCGGGCTGGCAGTATCACTGACCTGACGTGCGGGCATCAAGAGACATAATGGACAGCTGCTGTCATACGCTTCTCAACCTTTTCTATTGACGTACCTGAACATTTTTCCTGACCATGCGGCTGTTGATATCCATGATTGAATGCCCATGCATATCTGCACCTACCACATGCTCGCTTAGACCTGCCATCCCTTGTTGTGCAACTGTCTGAAACGGGCACCCACGCACCTTGCGCTTGCCCAGTAAGCTCTGGCTTGCTGTGTAGACATTTGAATGGGGTGTGCCCAAAGGACTGAGAGCCCCCACACACGTGCCCAAAGGACTGAAAGGCTGCAATCAAGAGCGCGGCGACTTGGGGAGTATTAGTCAGCCTGAGTCAGCCTTGGGTCGCCTGAGGAGCGTTGTTGAAGCAAGATGCAATTTGCAGCAGAGGTACTACATTCAATTGTGAGGGTGACTGAAACTCCCACTTATAAAAGTGGCTCTCATACCACGCCAAACCACATAATCACCCAGACGAGCGCCCCTATTAATGCCTATGTCAGATGCTAATCTGCTTGCTGCGTGAAGGTTGGCTAACTCGAGCTGAGCCACCCACACTCATGCGTTTCTCCAAAGCACCGTTCAGGTGCCCTGTTTGTCAACATGCTCTGCCACCCACCATGAAGTTTACACGGGACTGCAGCAAAGAGTTGCTCTCCTGACCATTTCGAGGTGTCAGCGCTCCCTGCACATGGCGGACGCAGCGCACATGCTTAAGGCTGGTAGGAATGTCTACAAGATATCCTCACTTTGTGCCGCGACCCTATTGGTAGCTCCTTTGAAGTGCTCCCTGCAGTGTGAGGGACACACAGCGCAACACGGACTGTGACCATACATGAGGCCTTGACAGCGGCTCGCTCAAACGGTTGCTTGTCCTGAACCTGAATGCATTTAACAGCAAGAACGGGACAAGTGTTGATTAGTCAAAATCTCAGTTCATGGGTCTTGAACTTCAGGCAATTGTCATCCCACCTCAGTATGTCTTGCTCCAATCTTGAATAGAGAATACCGCTGGTGCCCAGTTCTTTGATTCTTGGTTTTGCACCATCATAGCTAGTGTGACTGCGTCTGCACTGGTCCAGATGACATAGGGCAGCAACCCACACGATGTTGGCAATGAACATAGAAGCTCACCATGTGGTATGGCGTCTTAAAGATTGTGTTGGGCGTAGAAGCGATTGCGCCAGACTCCTGCGGCAGAGCATGCCAAAACCAGGCAGATAGCTGTTTTGTGGCAACGGGGGTGATCAAGGATTAGTGCAGTGGCGCCCACATGCATTGGCCGTGAATGCTAGCAGGTATAGTGGAGCAGGCTATGCATACGAGCAGAAAATATTTCATCATTGGCGCCGCACATTGACTGGAAGGAACTCGCGTACCTGGCGTGTATTTCTAATCATGCTGATGCTCACACACACGTCTTCCAAACAGTGTCTGAACTGAGCACCCCAAATACCTTGTGATTGATCGGACTGGAGCCCGGTAGGCTCTGGCTTGCTGTGTAGACACTGGGATGGGGTGTGCCCATTGGACTGAGAGCCTGCAATCAGCAGCAAGGCGATGGTTGGTGAGCGTCCCCTAATTTACCTGTCACTGCGTCTATTGATTTTGTCTGGTTGTGACTTTGGCACCCAGCTCTCAGGCTCTTGCTTTGCAACTTGCTTGCTCGGATGACTCTCATACCGCGCCTGACTGCTTTTACTGTTGGCTGAGCAGTTGCAAACTGTGCGTTGTGTAAGGCACAACAACTGTGTTCGTGGCACCTGAACTGCTTCTTCTCACACCTGCTGTATGTTCTGCCCTGAAGTTCGTTTGCCAAGTCATTCCATCCTCAAGTTGGTTCCTTCACCATGAACCTGTGCTTCTCCTTCTGCCATGAATTTGTGCGTCTTTGTGTCAGAGACTGCTCTGCTTGTTCCATGTAGGCAGGCTGCTGCACTGAGGTGCGCGCCACGCACACTCCTGCGGTTTTTTGACTTGGGTCACCTACTGTCTGAATGTGCCATGTCTGTGCCATACTCTGCTACTTACCATGACTTTGGCACTGCTCTGTTGTAAACGAGAATGTTGCAACAAATCACTATTCTCCTGACGATCTCCGCATGTCACTGTTCCCTGCACATGGTGGATGCAGATAGCATGAATGACATAAGTCAGAAGTGCTGCAAGAACTGGCGCCTTCTTCTTCAACATGCTCTGCCCATCAACCATACCATGAAGTTTATACGAGAATGCAGCAAAGGGTTGCTCTCCTGGCCATCTCGGGGTGTCACTGCTCCCTGCACATGGTGGACGCAGCGCACATGCCTAAGGCTGGATGGAATGCTTACCTGCAATTCTACTTTTCTGCCATGCCCTATTGGTAGTTGGATGTGCCATGCCTTTTTCGGTCTGAAAGGCATATTGGGGGTAATGGTGCCACACACAGTGCTTCAACTGTGATCCACCCAATGCTGACCTTCCATCCCACCTTAAGGAGCCTTGGCCAAGCAGGATGTTCCGCAATGCAGATGCTTCGCTTAAAATGCATTCTGCCATACAGGTCATCACATGTGTGCATTCACATTGTGTGCATTCACAGCTGTGATGCTCATCTTGGGTTTTCACAATTATAGCTAGCGTGACTTTTTCTGCACTGGTCCAGATGACCTAGTGCAGCAAGTGGCAGCAACCCACACCGTTGGATATGGCGTGTTGAGGAATGAGCTGGGCGTGAAGGCGAATGCAGGTGTGCTGGCAAACTCCTGCGCCAAAGCATGCCAAAACACTGCTTGAAATTGCAAACGACTGTTTCTTGGCAATGGGGTTGATTAGAATTGAATAGAACATGCGTTTGCATGGAGCAGGCTATGCACAAGAGCTCCTCATTGGCCCTGCCATACAATTCCTAGGTACAACTCGTGTACCTGTTGGGCTCTAGTACTCACCGTGGCACTGCTCTGCTGTAGATGGGAGTGCAACAAATGGCCGCTTTCTTGACCATTTCGGGGTGTGACTGCTCCCTGCACACAGACGCAGGCAACTGGATGACAAATGGAACTGCTCCAGGATGTAGACACTCGGACATGCTGGTTCAAACGATGTTCACCCAATGGCTGGCCTGCCCAGAAACCAGAACGACGGGTCAACCCACCTCGCTGCGCCTCATCCTCGGTTGGCCTTGATGAAATGCAAACTCTTCCGGTTCTGCTTGGTGCGCCCACGCGGATCGCGCAAGCGAGGCCGTACCCAACTCTGTGAGCAATTCGCGCAAATTCGGACCACATCCCATGCAGCCTCTGCCAATCGCTGCAGACTATCCTGTCATGATTTCAGCCAGTTAAAGCACACGGGTTGCTGTGATACCAGCGTCTCCGCTGACGACGACGGCTGTCAGATCCAGCCAAACCCTACAAACTCACAAAGCGGAGGCGCCACTCGAACGTCTCTGACCTGAGTGTGACGTTGTGTCTTCCATTCTAAAGACGGTAGGTTGAAGACTGCCAGGCCGTCCAAGAGTCATGGAACTGGCAGCGAAGGCCGATGACGCGCTCATGACAGACGCGTTCGACAGATCTGGCGTACCGGGCATTCGTGTACGCATAACGGGAAGACTCCTTGACAACCAAGGCGTGAGAGTTGGGGCTCATGATGTGAGCAGGGAGACAAGAGTGACGCAAGGTTTGGATTTGAATGCACAGCTGCTCTCAAACGACGGTCAGATCTTGATGACACTAGCCGCAACTGCGCGGACAGGCACACGGTTAGGCAGACACCGAGACATGCAATACAGGCAAGAAGTTTGCCAGTTCTGGGACAATTCGTGTGAGACAGACAGTGACGTGGTGCCGGTGTGTGAGACATGTGAGACTGAGATGTTGCGCCCTGGTTGGAGTGGTAGACGGTGTGGTGACCAATTCTGGAACAGTGACGATGTTGGGTGCTGGATGCCAGTGGTGTCGGGGCCAGCGTTGTCTGGCGCTGAGACATGGTGTATGTGCGTGTGTTGGTAGACGGTGTGGTGCACTGCCAGTACTGGGATAGTGTCAATGCTAGAACGGATTCGGTGTGTCCAATGGATTCTATACTAGGACAGAAGTGGTGGACAAAGTGTAGTGGCACACTTGACACATGGTTACAACACATCCTGACGGGGCTTCCTTCGGGACTTCCTTCGACCTAGGTCTAGTCCTCTAAGATTTCATGCAGCCCCTGATCACTGTACCTGAGAGATGACAAGCACATGCATCAGTCAGATCTGCTTGTCTTGCAAATGCATGCTTGAGAACCAAGACTCACACCTGGTCATACCGGTCTCAGACACATGGAGCAGTAGCTGGTCGTAGTTTTGCAATCACACAGTTGTCATGCTGTGTAGCCGTCACTGTCTTGCAAGCGCTCTTGTATGCCTATGTGATACATTGCCTGCGAGCGGGCTATTGCCTGATTGAGCAAGAACCTTCCGAGGTCAAAACTGGTAGTTCATGCCGCTGAACTTCTATCTTGGCTCTGTCCGGCTAGCCACACTTCATGTGATGCTGTGGTCGCGAACAGAGTGCACTTGCTGGGAAGACGACCAGTGGAATCGCACTGGCATCCCAGCGAATCATCATTTGAATTAGTGTGAGGTCATTGATATATATATATATGTATTTACACCAGGGAAGCCGTCAGAGGACACGGAACGGGATGGGC
>QAXH01000776.1:46496-59719 GCA_004335635.1 Chloromonas sp. AAM2 | reverse complement strand
GTCACACGCCTGAGCCCCGTCACACGCCTGAGCCCCGTCACACGCCTGAGCCTTCACATGCCACCTTCACACAAGCAAAGATCACAATCTGGATCCTTGCTGTCTTAGCTTTGCATGCCATCCTTTCGATTTGGAGATTGAAAGCGGGTTATGGTATGGCAGCACAATGAGCAGGTGCACGCACATTCAGGTCAGAAGATAATTTGACAGAACTCATTTGGAAGTCATGTGGTTATCATCCCTGTTCCCCATGTGTTGCCTTCTGCAGGGTCTGTACACTTTCTTTGTCGAGGAGTGTCGCCAGAACCTGCACCTGGTCATCGCCATGTCGCCGGTGGGCTCGGCCTTCCGCGAGCGGCTGCGCAAGTTCCCTTCGCTCGTAAACTGCACCACCATCGACTGGTGAGCGGAGCACAGGAGCAGCCATGCATGGTAACAAATTCTAACGACATACGGCGTTCAGTCAAATAGTTGACACTCGGGAGATCAACATTGCTGCTACTGCTAACATAGTTAATGTGACATGCAGTTGCATCATACCACCTTGACTCGTATACTACCAACTATATCAAGGCTGACGCTGACGCCGCCGCCGCCGCAGCAGCAGCAGCAGCAATAAATCATTTAAAACTCGATTTGTTCAACTTGTGTATGCCAATCAAACTTGTTGTTGGCAACCTGTCTGGCACTGTTGGCAACCTGGCTGTCTGTGTTGAGTGTTGCTCCTTAGGTTCTCCGAGTGGCCCGCGGACGCCCTGAAGAGCGTTGCCTCCCGCTTCCTGTACGACATGGACATGGGCTCGCCCGAGACACGGGCAGCAGTGGAGGACATGTGCATGGTCTTCCACCAAACGGTGAGAAAACACACGCAGACTGTGCAATGCTCGGGATCGGGGTAAAAGATCACGAGCATGAATGTGGACTGAGCATTTTGCACACATTCTGACTTGGTTTTGGTTCTGAAACGTCTGTATTCGTTATTATCACAAGAGGTCATTGTCTGCCTTGCCATCGTTGCCTTGCCTGCCCGTTTCTAAAATGCTCTGACTTATGGCTCAGCCAGCGGCTCACTTGTTGAAGAGCTCGATCACCGTCTGGTTTGCTTGCGCCTTGCTGCCTCAGGTGCGTGGTCTGGCTGACGACTTCCTGCGCGACGCCCAGCGCCACTACTACGCCACACCCACCTCCTACCTGGAGCTCATTCAGACATTTAAGGAACTACTCAACATGAAACGAACAAGCGTGAGTGCACAGCTCACAACAGGCACATGCCAGTGTTGTGACACATTGCAGTGGTTTCTGCTCTGATGAGTTGCAACAACCCAATCCTGGTCCCAAAGACGACGTCATAACATGCTGGCACACGTTGCAGGATGGCCTGCATATACTCAGACCCAGTGCAAGTGCCAGTTTTAAATGATGCAGACAATCAAATGCTGGTTGTGTACGCAGGCTTGTACCAACCGATGCTTCGTCATGTGATGATATAGATCAGTGCACTTCCTCAAACACATGCCAACTATTCCCCATCAGTTCATACTCATAACACAGCAATTGGGCTCTCTCTTTCCCCCTCAGGTCCACCAGCTGAAGCGGCGCTACGAGGTGGGTCTGGACAAGCTGCTGGCGGCCGAGTCAGACGTCAACATAATGAAGCAGGAGCTCATCGAGCTGCAGCCAAAGCTGGTGGAGACAGGTAAAATAGGGCCAATCCCGAGGACAATTTCAACCAGCTAAATCTTCTGCTGAAGCTCAAGTTCCTCAGGCTTGAAAGCTATTCAAAATCACCGGAGACGGAGGTGGAGACGGAAGTGGAGACGGAGATTCTGCGTCTCCTGTGATCAAGAGCCTATCAAGTACAACACCTGTATTTTAGGCCTAAGTCGTATTGCTGTGTCCTGTTCCTGCTGTATCCCATGTGCCGGCATGTAGGCAAGGAGGTGGAAGCCACGCTGGTGGTGGTTGACAGCGAGACGCGCGAAGCCGAGGCCAAGAAGCAAGTGGTGCAGGGCGAGGAGGCGATTGCCAACGAAAAGGCTGCGGCCGCCAAGGCAATCAAGGTAAAGATTGTACGACTCTGACCTCGATAATCAGCATTGCTAATACAGCAGTCAGCTAATACAGCAGTTAGCTAATACAGCAGTTATGAGCGTAAAGTTGTAGTTTACTTCCTGGTTGACATACTGATAGATTCTTATCCTATCCCGCCCTGTTTTTGGCTGTCCTTCTTTTGCAGATCAACCGCTTGTTTAGTTGTTTAAACTCTATCACTCCCGCTTCGAAAATTTCAAACCATTCTCTTGTCCTAAATTCTCATAGGACGAGTGCGAGGGCGAACTGGCGGTGGCCCTGCCCCTACTGGAGGCAGCGCTTAACGCACTCAACACGCTAACCAAGGTGCGGTGCGGGCTGTGGCGGATGGCCACCAGCCGCGACATGAGGGTTGCATCATCAGCCACCACTTGTAAGTCTGAAAATGCCACTACTCAGTTTGGTGAGTGCTGAAATGCACCGGGCAGTTATTTCTCAGATTAATAAGCTTTGGATGGGCATCAGTGCTGTGGCACCTTGTAATGGTGAAGCTGCTGCGGCCAGGTGGCAATCTGTTATTGACAATCAGTAAATGTGTAGAGGAATCAGCAAGTGATTCTGTTCTGGTCACACCATTGTTGTGCCTAGCCACACTGTTGGTTTTCCAATACGTGTGTTATGCCCTTCTCTGCTTGTCCCATGTGCCCTCAGGCTGACATCACGGAGGTGAAGGCCATGAAGAGCCCACCCACCGCAGTGAAGGTGGTCATGGAGGCAGTGTGCCTGCTGTTACAAGTCAAGCCAAAGAAGGTGGGCAGAACGCGTGCAGATCTACCACAACTACCATACTGGCCGGCCCAATAGCCGAATCCTGAGTTGATTGATCGCTAGAAAATCTGTGCCAGGACTGTTGTTTTGTTTATGGATGGAATCGTGTGAGCATTGTCCAGAGCTACAAGAACAACGTCTGCCAACGGTGACTAGCACTCAACTCGTTGGTGCTGCTTAGCTACTGCGTGCTTGCTTGCTGCCTGATCGATGAAGTTGCATCTAGCAGGCCCTGAATAGCCCACTGGGTGGTCAAAATCAATGTACAACTCAAAGTGCATGAAGTGAACTCAAGCTGAGGGAACTCAGTGTACACAAGTTGACTGTGTGGATTGTTTTGTCCAGGTAAACGACCCAGCCAACGCCGCCAAGAAGATAGACGACTACTGGACCCCCAGCCAGGCGCTGCTGGGAGAGCCGGGCTTCATGCAGCGACTGCAGGTGGGCATTTGAGTGTTATGGCTTTCTCATTGGGAGTGGTTACGGATAGTGCTGTTATTGAGTGAATGTTTGACTGCTGATCGTGTTGTTGTACAAGTCGCAGCCAGCTTGGGTAGTACTTGGACAAGCCATATGGCTGGAAACTGAGTTGCCGCAGTGAAGGATGGCGAGGAAGCGCGTGTGGGGCCACAGGCGACGGTGAAGCCACATAGGTTGCTAGTCTGTGCTCTGAACACTGGTGGTTGAATTTCGGTTGTCTACTCGCTTGTCCTGACGATCACGTGGCATGGCGTGGCATGTCGCTGCCTTGTCTTCCAGGAGTACGACAAGGATAGCATCTCCCCTGCCATCATCACCGCCATTAGACCCTACCTGGATAAGCCTGAGTTTCAGCCCGAGATGGTCCAGAAGGCGTCCAAGGCTGCGTACGGCCTGTGCCAGTGGGCACGGGCAATGGAGGCGTACGACAGGGTGGCAAAGGTGTGACAGGGAATTTGCCAATCGAAACGTCTTTTGCCTACCAGTCCAAGAGATATGAATGCCTCACATGGATTTGGTCGAGGAGCTTTCAGTTGCCTGGCAGTTCGTGCCCATCAGATTGCCTAACAGTTGGTGCCCAAAGGACCAATTGAGATGCAAGAAGGGCTGCCTACGGATTCTGGTTGCATGCCACTTGGGCGCGCTGTCTGTGGATTCAGATCAGCTGTGCAAGTCTCTTGGATATGCCTGTGCAACTGAACTGGTTGGATGCACTGTCTGTACTGTCTGTTGCATTGAGATAAAGTAATGGCTGCCTACGAAATCCCTCAAATGTACGTTAAATCAGGTCGCTTGGCTGTGATGCTTGTTGATTCAGATTGTGGATCTGGAACATCTGAAGGCCTGATTGTTGGTGCTGTCTGTTGACTCAGGTCGTTGCTCCCAAGAAGGCCAAGCTCGCCGAGGCTGAGTCTGAGTTCAGCGAGCTCATGATCGGACTCAACGCTAAGAAGGCTGAGCTGGCGGAGGTGGAGGCACGGCTAGCGGCACTCAATGCCAAACTGGCGGAGATGCAGGTAAGTTAGTGGCGGTTTTCCATTCGGTCATTGGTGGTTTTACATCATCATCGTGCCAAGGTGGCAGAGTGAAGCGTCCGTAAATGCTCTGTCTGGAGTTTTTTTCAGTTACTTACCGATGGCTGGCCTGAACTGGACAATTGTAGGGTACGGGCCTTGCATGAGGTGTGGGTTGGACAGGACAGGCGGTGTCTGCAATGGAGCCGCCAGGCTGGGGCATGTTTTGAAGACTGATGGCAGGTCTTGGAGGCTTGGTCGTTCACGCTTGGCCAGCATGTGCATGTAACAGGTGCTGCTGAAGGCATACGTGTGTAGCACACATGCTGCTATAGGCATACGTCTGTAACAGACGTGCTGCTAAAAGTATACATGTGTGGCACACAAGCCGGTGCTATTAGCGGCGCTACTTTAGCCCATCTACACTTGTCCCTGATCCCTCCAGGCCCGCAAGCTTCAGCTGGAGTTTGACGTTGACCTTTGCGAGAAGAAGCTCGACCGCGCCACCAAACTGATAGGCGGGCTGGGCGGGGAAAAGGCGCGCTGGACGGAAGTAGCTCAGAAGCTGGGCGCTGACTACACCAACCTCATTGGCGACGTGCTGCTGTCGAGTGGCTTCATTGCCTATCTGGGCGCATTCACTATCACTTACAGGTGGAGTCACGTGCTTGGCTTGTTTGTGCACGTGACTGTTGTGGTGCGTGGAGTTTACCTTTTTTGCTAGGGCAACCTTCAGTCTTGTGACTACTCGTCTCTGTACCAGGGGTAGAGATTGAAATGCTGGAAACTGTTTGAACGTAGCCGTTGAAGTAACTGCTAGGACTGCTGATGCAAGTTTATCCGCCGCCTCCACCCGAGTTCAACTGCTGGCGTTGCCTTTGGGATGCCAGCACAATTGGGGTGCTTACGCAACAGAAACTCCTAGCCTGTTGTGACTGTGCACATCCCGTTGGCGCGTGCAGGGAGCGCGCTTCATCCGAGTGGATGGCCCTGTGCAAACAACAGAAGATACCATGCTCAGAAGACTTCAAGTAAGTGGTCCTCCAAGTTGGGTTACTTTAGTACTCGGAGCTCATGCATTTACTGCTTCCCTTGTGGCTCCCCAGTGATGGGTACGTTGCACCGACCTCGTGAATAGGTATACAAGGCTTGAAGAGTCTTTTGCACACCGTTGCGAACCGTCGTTTGCCCTCTATTTGTCTTCTGATTTTGTTGAATATTATTCGCAGGCTTGTTTCTGTCCTTGGTGACCCTGTCAAGATCCGTGACTGGACCATAGACGGTCTGCCCAACGACTCCTTCTCTATTGATAATGGCATCATGGTGTCTAGGGCCCGGCGCTGGCCGCTGTTCATCGACCCGCAGGGGCAGGCCAACAAGTGGATCAAGAACATGGAGAAGAAGGCCAAGCTGGAGGTGAGACCGGGCATTGTGCAACCAACTAGGACAAACAGGCAGAGGCCAGGTGCCGCCAACTAGAAGATGGGAGAGAAGAGAAGTGTGGAAAGAACGTAAAACTGCATGGAAAGATCAGCAGCAGTGTGGTTGGGGCCACGTGCGTTTCTGAGCGTGGGTTGGTCTGGAAGCATGCCAGAATGAGCAGTGCGTTCTGTGTGTTTGGGGCTACGCACTTTTTGAAGCACTGCTGTGCAAGAGGCGCTGAGATGGATCTTGTGCCAGCGCTCCAATAGCCTGGGGCTAACTTGCATGACAACATTGTGGTCATGTGTGTGTCAAGTAGTCGTCTAGGCTCCAGCCCTGCCCCGTGATGCTAAAATCTGCTTTAGGTGCTCAAGCTGAGTGATGGCGACTACATGCGCAAGCTGGAGAACTGCATTCAGTTCGGATATCCTGTGCTGCTGGAAAACGTTGGTAAGTGCATTCATTAGTAGAGCAGAGCAGCGATGATCAACGGATCCATGTCGTGTCTTTGAGTTGGCGCATGAGCTCTGTGCGACAGCCATACGCATCGGTCACGACTACACAGCGTTGAAGCAGAAGCAAGCGCATCGTCTACATCTACATGCGACGTCATCCTTTTCGCCATGTAGGCGAGGAGCTTGACCCCACGCTCGAGCCACTGCTGCTCAAGTCCGTGTTCAAGCAGGGCGGCGGACTCAACATTCGCCTGGGCGACGCGACGATTGAGTACTCGGAACAGTTCAAGTAAGCTATCGCTGCCTCGCATTTGTTCTGCGAGCTCTTGACATTGCCTACGTCGTTGACAGTGGGCTGCACCACCTCGCCGAATGGAATTGTCTGCTTGAATCGCCACATTAGCCGCAAAACAAGCCACGTGCTTATTCCCATCGCAGATTCTACATCACCACCAAGCTTCGCAACCCCCACTACCTTCCAGAAGTCGCGGTCAAGGTGACCCTCGTGAACTTTATGATCACACCTGAGGGACTTGAGGACCAATTGCTGGGCATCGTGGTGCAACTGGAGCGGCCCGAGCTGCAGGAGGAAAAGACAAAGCTGGTGCTGCAGGGTGCAGAGAACGCACGGCAGCTCAAGGAGATCGAAGACAAAATCATTGAAGTGCTGTCAACCAGCGAAGTGAGTCACTAGAAGCAGGCGTGAATCTTGGGTCGGGGCAGACAACTGAAATGCTGGTCTCCAAAGCTCGACGGCATTTGAACAATAATTGCGACAGTTCCTTAGGTGGAGGATGCACCAATTGCAAGCATTCAATCTGAAATCAATGAGCGAGATGAGGACGCAGAGCAGGCGCCAAGGTTTGGTTGAGTGCGGTCTGCACTTGTCGAATAAAGGTGCTAGGCCTTCAGGTGGAGGATGCGCCAATTGCAGTTAGGTGGAGTTTGCCGGGGCATGTCTGCAGGGCAACATTCTGGAGGACGAAACTGCCATCAACGTCATCTCCAGCAGCAAGACCCTCTCCAACGACATCGCACAGAAACAGGTGGTCGCCGAGAAGACAGAGAAGAAGATCGACGAAGCCAGGGCGGTTTACAAGCCCGTGGCGCACCACGTCAGCGTGCTCTTCTTCAACGTGTCGGAACTGGCAGCCATCGAGCCAATGTATCAGGTACGCTTGAGTGTCCTGTTAGAACGCGATCACACGTAAACAGTCATCACGCGTAATGCTGGTACAGAGCTACACCTGAGACGAACTTCGGTCGATCCGTTGGCTGCTCACATGCTTCAACTAGGGCGAGTTTGACCTTGCTGCTATCCTTGCAGTACTCACTCGCTTGGTTCGTTGCCCTGTTCGAGGACACCATCTGCAAGGCTGAGAAGAGCCGCGATGCCGCGAGGCGCATCGAGGCACTCGTCAAACACTTCACGTACAGCCTGTACGTCAACGTGTGTCGCTCGCTGTTTGAGAAGGACAAGCTGCTCTTCAGCTTCTCCCTGTGTGTGTCGATCAAGGTATGTACGGTAGGGGGGCCGTCTGGGGCGCATCATAGAGCGCACGTGCCATCCCATATGCGCCAGCGCGCGGCAGTGGCATCGCGGCACGTGCAACTCAACAACTGAGATGCAAGTGCATGCCTTTCTTGTAGTGTGTTGCTTGTGGACAGGAGCATAGGATGCAAGCCCACCGCTCCCAGCGTGCTCAAGCCTCACTGGCAATTTGCAGCCAGGTTTCCAACCAGTCGTTTTTAACACGTGCTTCCTTCTTGCTTGATGATAACTCATCACCCCTGATTGTTGGTCGCAGGTGCACATTCAGTCCAGCGTTGACATGGCCCAGTTCCGGTTTCTGCTTACCGGAGGCGTATCTGCCGGCGAGCCGCCAGCCAACCCATCCTCATGGCTGGCCGATCGGCTATGGGCGGAGATGTGCCGCTTGTCAGAGCAGTTTTCCATCTTTACCGGTCTGGCTTCCCAGTTCGCTGGCAACCAGGCACCCTGGAAGGCCATCTACGATAGCTCCGACCCAACCGCATGCACTTGGCCTGAACCTTGGAACACGCGTTTGGATACCTTTCAAAAGTTGCTGCTTGTCAGGTGCGTCGGCATGATTCGTCGGCATAACTCTAGCACGTATAACGCCATTAAACAACCTGTACTTGTACATGCAGCATGCCCAACCATTCGCACAACGTATGTGAACATCGCGGAACCGTTCGTCTCGATGTTGCATTGGTCGAGGACTGCCCAGCATGTTGCGGTTTAATGACGTCGGAGCTGCATCTGGCATCCATATACAAGGAGCAGGAGTTGCAGTTGGCATGTCCTGCATCTGATCATCGTTGCACCTTTTCTTCAAGTCGTCTTGCAGCCGTCCTGCATCTGATCATCGTTGCCTCACGCTTGCAGGTTGATACGACCTGACAAGTTAGTTGGTGCAGTGCATCTCTACGTGCATGAGGCGATGGGCCACAAGTTCGTTGAGCCTCCTCCCTTTGAGCTGGACCGCTGCTACCAAGACTCCTCATCGCTCACACCGCTCATCTTCGTACTGTCACCCGGTGAGTCATTCTCTCATGCATGCACAGCAACAGATAACCTGCATTCAGCACAACTTCACACAACGCAACACCTCTGACCCAAGTTGCCGCTTTTCCACTCAACTTTGGCAACACTGTTTGGTCTGCAGCACCACAGGCTGCGCAACCACACTAGGCCAAAACTGGTGTGATGATGATGCCTGCGCACTTGCAATCATGCAGGCGCGGACCCCATGTCCGGCCTTCTCAAGTACGCGGACAGCGCGCGCATCCACGTGGACGCCATCAGTCTGGGCCAGGGCCAGGGGCCCAAGGCGGCAGCACTCATCAGTACAGCACAGCAGGCGGGGGGGTGGGTCGTGCTGCAGGTGAGTTCGGACTTTGTTCATTTGCTGTGAGGTGCCTGCTGGTTGGATTTGACGGCCAATTGTAGTCGTAGCCACAAAGAGTGTAGGTGTATGGGGTGTCAGATTGGATGCGCCTGCCTTTGCCCTTGGACATGACCCATGTGAATCACAGAATCACAGAAATTCATTATATGCAGCCCACAAACTGTTGCAAAATGCTCCATTGTGGGGTGTCTATTTGTGTACCTGGTTCTGCCAGGTTGCAATGGTTAGATGGACACATACACTGTGAGAGGAACACATGGCCGAAGCAGGGATGTCATGCATGACACTGACCTGCCTTCTCCTGCTATCCATATTGTCACCCTATCTGAGATGCGCACCAATGGTTTTTGGGTTGAGCCACATCTTGTGCATTCGCTTGGCTTCAGAACTGCCACCTAGCCGTGAGCTGGATGCCCACTCTCGAGCGCATCTGCGAGCAGCTGACACCCGACACCACCCACCCCGCCTTCCGCCTGTGGCTCACATCGTACCCCTCACCGCACTTCCCAGTCGCAGTGCTGCAGAACGGAGTCAAGATGACAAACGATCCACCTAAGGTGCGAGCAGCTCGGCGGCAAACTGAAGAACTCACACAGGTTTGGGAGTAATCAACTGGGCTGCTCGCGTCGTTTGGATTGGTTACTAAGGGAGCGTGAATGTGTCTTTAAACACAGAGCTTACAGTGGGCAGGGCAGGCAGGGGGACCAACCGTCAAGATGTGTCTTTGTGTATCGCACGAAGGAACACGTCAAAGAAAACGAAGCATGATCCCGTCATCACATCGAGCTTATATCAATGCTGTTCCAGTGCCACTCTCACGCAGGGCTTGCGTGCCAACCTGTTGAGTTCCTTCACCTCGGACCCCGTCAACGACCCAGACTTCTTCGGGACATGCGGCCGACCCGCAGAGTTCAAGAAACTGCTGTTCGGCCTCTGCTTCTTCCATGCGTTTGTCCAGGTTGGTTGGCTGCAGGACACTGGTCGTCCACCGCACAGCCGGCTCAGGGATCGGTCAACTAAGCACCACTCTAACTGCAATCACGCATTGTTTTACCACGCACAATTGGCCCTGCCCAATCCTCATGTCTGGTTGCACAATGTTCTGTTCCTTTGCTTTCTCATGACCTGTTGACATGAGCACACTGGTGTTTAGTGAGGATCGGTCGCTCAGTTGCGTCACCTGCTCTCGCCTGTATATCCAGGAACGCTTGAAGTTCGGTCCCCTGGGTTGGAACGTGCCCTACCAGTTCAGTGCGCCCGACTTTGTCATCAGTGTGCGCCAACTGCACATGTTCCTGACAGAGTTCCCAGACCAGTTACCACTCAAGGTGAGCAGAGACAAGGATAAATGCAATGAGCTTGAAACTCAGCCAATGATTGCTACAAACAATGAGGTGGGCTCAAATTGGGGACAGTGGGCAGAGGCAAGGGGATGACTAATACGAGCGAGAGTTAAGGAATGGAAAGTTCAGACAGGACGAGGGTGTGCCTTTCTTGCACTTTAAACCTGAGCTCAACCAATTATTGCTCCTGAAAGGCATTACAGTGTTGCGTAGACCTATGCCATCTCCAGGTGCTATGCTGCAGCGATGACTCTTGGGCAAAAGCATTGAGCATTCGTGGCGTTGCAAAGTGTGACGCAATTGAGCGTTGCTATGATCTTTGGGCTCATGACATGGCGTGCTGTGGCATGGTTGAGCCTGTTCACTGTATGACCTATGCCAACAGGGTGCCTCTTTACCGTAGCACACCTTGCTTTTGACATAGTGAACTGACTACACACAGACCGCTGTAGTATAACACCTGTCCTCTGTCGCGCCTTTCTGTGTGTTGTGCCCAGGCGCTGCGCTACTTGACGGGCGAGTGCAACTACGGCGGCCGAGTCACGGACACACACGACCGGCGCACCCTCGCCTCGATACTGGATGTGTTCTACTGCCAAGCGGCAGTGATGGACAACTCGTACAGGTGACCGGGCTATCTACTAAGGGGCCAAGGGAAGCGAGGCTAAACAGAGTTGTGCTTGCGCTTGGACCAAAGCACAGGACGAGGGTTGATGACAGCACGCCTGTTCCTGTGACACTATGGTTCTATGGTAGCTGCAGCTGTGGTTGCTTAGCCGCCAATGATGAGCAATCTGCCACAACTCTTGGCCCAGTTGATGCAAAACGCGTCATATCGGACCCATTCTTTGATAGCTGCAACTGTAATTGCTTAGCTGCATGTGGTTGCCAGAGTCACCCACGAAGCGTGGTCCTTGTGAGAGTCATTCGGGCCTTGTATGCATTCCTGAAGCGTGTGCATGTGCTTGCTGCGCTGGTGTAGGTACAGCCCCAGCGGGACATACTACGCACCGTCTGATGGCAGTTACGAGTCGTACATTTCATTCATCAGAGGACTGCCCATCACTGCAGAACCTGAGGTACGAACTAGCATCTAAGGCCTAGTGTACATACACACTAGTTACGATAGAGTCCTAGTATGGACTGTCTTACTAGTTAAGGAGGGGCTGTGAGTACCTGGCTCGTGTGCTGCGGAGCCAAGCCCTGGCGCCAGGCATTGAGTGTGGTGCTGTTCGTTGTGATTGCTGCAGACAGCGTCCTTGCATCTGAGCCTTGCCCTGCCTGCCTCACCCCTTGTCCATGTGCAGGTGTTTGGGTTACACGCCAATGCGGACATCACAAAGGATCAGCAGGAAACCGACGCCATGCTGGACAGCCTCCTGGCCACACAGGTACACACACACACATACACACACACCTACACACCAGACACACACATACATACACACCAGACAATGATAGCAGCACCCAGACAAGGGGCCCAGGAACAGCACTGTGGCAAAGTGTACATTAATAGGCCTGCGCCATGCTGGCCGTTTGGCACACGAGAGGTCAACACCCTGTGTCCAGTCATAAAGCCTTGACACATGCTTCAGTCGTACCATTGTTCACATCAGCACACAGCAGGTGTCGATCCCTTCATTCCAAACGATGCAGTGATTGTTCTGTTTCCTCGTCTACAAACATTAGGGGCATTGGTGGCTGTGCTTTGCTGCCTGGCTAACCAGCTTTCTTTCTTTCCCTCCATTGCGAAAGAGCGCTGTTTCTCTTTTCCCTCCTCCGCAGGGCAAGTCCGGTGCGGGTGCGGGCGCCAGCCGTGAGGCCGTGCTGTCTGACCTGGCCAGCGACATCTGCAAGCGCCTGCCGCCCGCCTTTGATATCGAGGCCGCTAGGTTCAAGTACCCGGTGGACTACTATGAATCCATGAACACAGTGCTGACACAGGTCAGAACGTAATTTCAAGTGTTCAGAGTGGTACTCGCCTGCGACAACACCAGCACAAAGTGTATTAACAGACTCTGCACTTGTAATCGCACAAGCTAGGTACTTATTGTCACTAAACTGCTCAAGTCTGCGTTTGACGGCCTGGTATGTTTCCGGTCATCGTCGTGAGTTCACCCCTTCACCTGTATGCTGCAGGAGCTGGTCCGGTTCAATGGCCTGATTTCCGTGATCCACTGCTCCCTGGTCTCGCTCCAGAAGGCCCTCAAGGGTCAGGTGCTCATGAGCAGCGATCTGGAAGCCCTCGGCATGGCCATGTACGACGGAAAGGTGCCCGCCATGTGGATGGCAAAGAGCTACCCATCTATCAAGGTAAGGTAGCAGGGCCCAGTGCGTCGTTCATGGCCTGTGAGTGAGTGAGCAAGTGTCGCTGTACGCCTGTATCGTCCGATCACAAGTCGGTCAGAAGTGTGTGGGCTAGTGTGCATTCAGTTCAAGTGCAGTCCAATGGAAGTCAGTGGAGCAGCCATCTGCCATCTGCAAACACTCTCCCTGTCTCTTGCATCATCACCTCGGTCAATCACAAGGCCCGCTTCTGAAGGCACTCTTTGCTTGCCGCTTCAAAATACCATTACATCTACCGGTGGAGTCTCATACTGTTCACAAGCTTGTCACTGACTGGGCCTACTCATGACTTAGTTGCGTGCTTTGCCTGTGATGCTCCGATATTGTATCGCCAAAAGGCTTGTCACTGACTGGGCCTACTCATGACTTAGT
>QAXH01000776.1:21019-46467 GCA_004335635.1 Chloromonas sp. AAM2 | reverse complement strand
TGTATCGCCAAAAGGCTTGTCACTGACTGAGCCTGCTCCTGACTTAGTTGCGTGCTTTGCCTGTGATGCTCCGATATTGTATCACCAAAAGGCTTGTCACTGACTGAGCCTGCTCCTGACTTAGTTGCGTGCTTTGCCTGTGATGCTCCGATATTGTATCGCCATAAGGCTTGTCACTGACTGAGCCTACTCATGACTTACTTGCGTGCTTGCCCTGCAGCCCTTGGCTTCGTACATCTCTGACCTCGTGGAGCGCATTGACATGTACAGCGCATGGATCGCACACGGCCCGCCCGCGGTGTTCTGGATCAGCGGCTTCTACTTCACGCATGCCTTCCTGACCGGCGTGAAGCAGAACTACGCCCGAAAGCACAAGGTCCCTATTGATACCGTTATCTTCAACTATCGGTGTATGCCGAAAGGCCAGTATGACAAGGTGAGGATTGGGGATGACAAGCAAATAACAGGGTCCTGGGTATGAGAATGACAGCTGCAGCACAACGCAACATAGAGTTCCAACTGTGAGACCCATTCTTTCACAGTTGTTATCATGCGAAATGAATCAAAGCCATGAACTTATTGTAACAAGCCTCATGCGTGGGTATTAAGAAACCTTAAGTACGTATAAAATCATCCATTAATGTATGGTCCCCTTGTTCTGATATCGTAACACCTGGTGTTCGTTTCCTCAGGCTCCCGAGGACGGTGCGTACATCAACGGCATGTTTGTGGAGGGCGCTCGCTGGGACGAGACAGCCATGCAGCTGGCCGACTCTCAGCCCAAAGTTCTGCACAGCAGCGCACCCATGATGCTGCTCGAGCCGTGCGACGCCTCCAAACAGGCGCACTTCCCGCACTACGAATGTCCGCTGTACTGCACACCCGAGCGGCGAGGGGTGCTGGCCACGACTGGCCACTCGACCAACTTCGTCATGGAACTCATGATTCCGTCCGATAAACCGCAGGACTACTGGATTAGGGCAGGGGTGGCGTTTCTGCTGTCGCTGGCAGCATGACCGCCCGTCAGGATTGGACCATTCATGATTGATGCAAGTCCAGCGGCTGGAGTGTGATTCATACCCTCCCTGTTGTCATGGTAAGAGCTCGCGTCTGTCGACGAGCTTGTCGTGAGAGTCACAGTATTGTGAGACAGTTGGACTTCTCACCACCTTGGACACAAGACAATGATCCTTCGTTGAATTAGTGAGGCTGCTCATTGAGAACTCTGGTATTGGACACAATGACGACTATTCATGCAGACATGCTTGGCTGAGAATTGCAAAGCATGTGCACGCGGCTGTATGACGCTGAGATTCATGACTTTCATCGGCCCATTGGCATCTTCTTTCTCGTGTGTCGTTTCGTCGCTGTCGTCTTCCTTGTGAATGTCATGTAACACGTGCATCCCAGTGCTTGTGTGGGCGAGTGAACTAGGGCCAGGCAGAGCCTGCAGACTTGCGGGCACAGTCATCCCCACAATGTCGAATTTCTCTCTGCTCGCAGCACTGTTGTTCGTGCAACTCATTCTTTGGCAGTGCAGCTTTCTAACAGCTACACATACCTAATATCTCTCGACTGATTGAAGTTACAGAGCCACAGTTTACACTTATCTCTGGTGACGTCGAACACAGGTCACAGCGAGGGCTCGATACAAATGGTACAATCAAAACATGCGAGCGCACATAACCCGCATTGTCATCTCTTCCTGGTTGTCACATCCTCAGGTTTGCTGCATCGCTGCAACAATTAAAGCCTGCCATGACACTTGCCTGCTGTCTTCCATGTGCTTCATGATTCTGCAGAATTCACTTCAAAGCAAAAAAGAAACGTATGGAGTGGAGAGGCGTGCGCAAGTAGGGCATGTTGGAGATCCGGCGAAAATATTTGGGTCATTGGCAGCCTGCGGAAACCTTGCTACCCGTGTGTTATCAGCATTTCACTTGCGTAAGCTGAACCTTAATGATCTGAACCTATTGTTGTGTATAGTGCTAGTCCAAATAGCATGCATGCAAGCCTATGCCCTAAAGGACTCGAGCGCCATGCGCAGTGCCTTCTCGTTCTTGCTCCACTGCTTTTCGTTTGCTTGGCAGACAAACAGGTACACCACCTCCCCCTGCAAGCAATAGGGTCGCAATCGTTCCAATCAAAGCAGCACATTACACATGCAGTCCAGGAGTTAGAGCAACAGCGTCTGCATTGGCAAACGGGTTACCTCGCAGACTAGGTTGAACCAGTCATGTTAGAACATAAAATGCCGTACGGAAGACACCAGTTTTGCACCGTTGTCTGCTGTAACCTGGAACAGGCTTGCGTCGTACCTTGGCCGTGACTGCCGTGATGGAGTGGGGCCCATAGGGTGCATCCAGGGCCAGGAGTTCGTACTCGTAGTACTGTAGCCCATCGTCACGATTCTGGGTGGTGGCGCTCTGAACGCTCTCTTCATCAAAGTATGTGCCTGGAACAAGAACGAGTGGGACGTGTGCGAGGGACAAGGACGAGTGGGACGTGTGTGAGGGACAAAGACGAGTGGGACGTGTGTGAGGGACAAGGACGAATGGGACGTGTGTGAGGGACAAGGACGCCATGTGGAAACAGTTTGACAGGATTTAGACTCAGGCCTGTGAGATGGCATGCGGCTGCTACAGAACCGGACGTGCTGGGGCTCATGTTTACACAGCATAAGGCGTGCGCCTGACAAGGGAAAGCTACCTGGACGGTGTGCTGGCCAGGCTTGGCTGCTGGCAACAGGACTCAAATAGCTGGTGGAGTCTGCCATCCAAACCATCACGATGATGACATTGCGGCAGCTCTGTTGTAAGGCTGTTTGGCACCGCAAGCTACAACACCGCATCAAGCAACAAGCCATGTAATGATGATGTTAATGATATTGTAAAGCACACACCTGTGAGGTAGGGTCCGACGCGGCCCAGCAGCTGCTCTGGCGTGCCCTGCATGCAGCCGCACGCCGGACACACATACTATGATAGTAAGCACACTGTTGGTGCGTTCATCTCAATGAGGCCGTTCATCTCTTTGCCCTCGTGCCACAGCTGCCTGCAACGAAACTGACCTACACAATGCTTGCATCACGTCAGATGCCGATACAACGTCAGATACAACGTCAGATACAACGTCAGATGCTGATACGAATACCATCACGTCAGATGCTGCTTGTCTGTAGCCTTGTGTTGTCGCTGTGTCATTGTGTTGCGGTCCCTTCACCCGGCCTCACCAGGTCAGAAATCTTCGCGTTCTTTGCGTTGGTGAGCTTGAGCAAGGGCACGGCCATCAGCTGGATCTTGCCCACCTTGGGGTCCTCAAACACCACCTCAGTCCAAGGCTCGGCGCACCGCGGCTGCATTCGTAATCCAAATGCATATTCAATCTAAGTGCCAATGTGTCATGTGTGAACCGGTTACAGTATGGGGCGAAACTGGGCAGGGGACATCCCTGAGTATCTGCGCAGTCGCACGCACCATCTTCTGTTCAACTTGTCGGACGATACAGATGTAAGAAGACACTCATTCACTCACTCACTCACTCGTCCACTCACTCACTCTCACACATCAGGGGACTCAGGTTACACTGTGGGGGCGAACCCGGCAGGGGCCATCCTAGAGCATAAATTGACAACACCTTGAATGTGATTGCCTCTTCCATGCCAGGTGCGTATGTCGATGTTGCGTACTGGTAGCCCCCATGTGACCCACCATGCAGAAGTTACCGCTCTGCGTGTTGCTGATGCGCTGCTCCTTGAAGTTGGGTGGCAAGTTGAACTGGTAACGATCCTCAGGATTGATGACACCCGCACGCAATGCCTGAGCAAATGTGGACGCAAGGAGCAGTTCGGGTGGGGCAAAGGAGATTTGTGTTGTGCGCACACAGTTCAGTGCATTTGTTAGCAAGCTGTCAGCTGAACAAGTGGGAGTTGGGTGGGCAGTTGATACCTGTGCTGTATGTGCATAGGCTGAATTTGTTTGCAAGTTTGTGTATATAAGACGGCTGAGCATGTGTGGCAAGGCCTGCAAGAAGACTGCCAGTAAACCTGTGCACGATCCTGCGTTGTGGCTTGAATGATATGCAAAAAGCACGTCATTGCCCATGCAGCTGGCATGGTACTGGTGGCGTACGAGCTGGTTCTGGTTGCGATCAGCATGCCAGCTCAGATTGCATGGTCAAGCCTCACCGGTGTATAGAAGTTGCCAGGCACGAACTTCACAAAGTCTTCTACGCCTGCGCTTCAGCACAGGTGCTGCTGGAATAAGATGGCATCCAAACCGAGGATGCTGCAGCTGCCACACACATCACAACAGACGGAGACACAAACGCACCAGCGGGTGGCAAGTAAGATGCGACCGCTTGTCCGTCTGCTGCATTAGCTGGGTTGCTCAGCAGAAGGCTGCCGGCTGCAAATGAAGCCAGGAGTTGCCGGCGATCAAGGGTCGCTCTCGGCACCACTGACTGGCGCGCTGTGCTCTGATGCGCCTCACACCGAACTCGGAGAGCTTGACGATGCAACATGCTGTCGTGCGTGTGGATAGATCGACGAATGGGACAAGTCGATGTCGATGCGGATAATTCTCCCCCCTGCCACGCGGCAGTTTTCGCAGTGGCGTTACAAGGTGTGCCACGCTGGCTTCACAACCGTACTCCGCAACAAGTGGGGCCGCGAAGCAGCGCGACACGGCAAAAGTTCGGATCATGTTTTCTTCTAGAACGTCAGGAACAAAAGGCTCTGAAAGGACCAGGAGTATCAGATCTGTGCACCAGTCACTGGTGCATTAGAACATGGCATGTGGCATGCAATGTGGAGTGGATGACAGGGCAGGCATGTCATGCGAGGAGTTCACATCCATTCACCTGCGGTGATGCTTCAGTTTGGTTGGCATCACCCTGGGGGCTCAGGGTGGAGGTGCACCACCGACGGCCTTCCCTAGCGTTGAGTCTGTTCGTTGTGAATCATGTCGTTGTGCCCCTCACCATCTTGTTTTGTAGTGTTGCGCATGCGTTGCGCATGGGCATGGGACCGCCCACATGCCATGCATGAGCATGAGCCGGATATCAATAGGATTTAGATGAGCCTTGGGTTTAGGGATTCAACCTTCGTACGTGAGTGGTTTGCATGAGCATGGTCTGCATTAGCATCAAACATGAGCAGCCCAGCATGGGTTACGATTAGGGTTCCGTTCATCATGTGATACGTGCAGGGCCTGAGGTCACGCATTGGCATGCATGGTGCAAGGACTGCCTCCAAGCAATGGCTGCCTCTCACCGGATGCATAATGAATGGACTTGGCGCCGGAGATTGCAGAGGACCAATCGCAATCATCCAAGCGCCAGGGGCCAGCAATTTGACTGGCTGACACTGCGGCTTAGTCGCTGGACCCGACTTGTCTGGCATCGCAAAGCCCACAAAAACCATCTGCACATGGGCATGGGTGACGTGACCAAAAAAAAGAAGTTTGCCAGTTCTGGGACAGTTTTGGGACTGGCACCGTGATGAGGCTGTCAGTTGTCAATGAAGTGCCCACCCCACCCACAGGAACACATCAGCGTGCCAGCCTTAAGGCCAATCCTCCTGGTCATTGCAGGAAGTCGCCTGCACTCAAGCACCTGGATAGATGCTCTCCTGCGTTTATCAAAAGCTACAAACGACCAGAAAGGTACTTAGCGTAAAAGCTGAGGCTTTGCAATGTCTTGTCTTACATGCGCGTCTTACGATGCAGAAATCAACCTGTAGGGGGCCCAAGTGCAGGAAATTCAAAACTACAACATACATCACCAACACATGTTCCAGCGGCATTGACAGGAATTGTCCCAGAACTGGCAAACTTCTTTTTATTTTGGTGTGTATGCCCGCCCCTTGATAAGTGAGTCACTCAATCCACTCCATCCAATCAAGATTGCATGGCGGCCTGCATGCCTCACATGTGTTTGCATGACTGACCTGGCATCAGCATCATGGGGCAGGCCGTTGTCATGTTTTTCTGTGCCACCTGCCATGCATGAGCATGAGTGATTCAAACGAGCATGGTCTGCATCAGCATCGGTCACGATCCAGGCTCCCGCCCTGAAGCCTGTCTGAAGGGCATGGCGATATGAGCCACACCATGTAATACCGCAAAACTCTCCGAAGCCCTGGGCAGGGCCATTCAGTACCGTACATGGGCATGGTGTTGGGCATGCGGCAATTTGCATCAGCTACGCAACGCCCTGCCTCTCAGCTCTGTGCCTGGAGACGTCCACTTCAAGCTGCCAAACAACGATGTAAAATCTGGGGCTGTGATGAGGAGCCGCCTCTGTGGTTTTGGAGTCGGCTATTTCAGTGATGACCCCACCCTTGGATTAACTGTTGCATTGCATAGATCGTTGCACTAGCATCTCCTAACTTGATCCTATTCCCTGGCTTATCTCTGTAACCCTTACGTCTGTGTGTGCCTGACCATGTGTGTGTGTGTGCACCTGCGCCACCTCTCTGCACGAGCTACCTCTCTGCCTCTGCCAGTGCATCTGTGTTTCCTAGTGTAGCTAAGCTGAGAGTTCCCTGCACGTCTGTGTGAGCCTGGTGGGCGACCTGTGCCAGCTCTGCGCATGCACACACCGATCCCTGCCCAGTGACCCGACGTAAAGGTGATGGTTGCTGTGTTCGGCCTGTTAGCTATCCAGCTACAGCAGGAATACATGTGTTATCAGCTCGTGTGCAGTCATTCCTGAGCTGGGACATCTGCCAACAACATCTTGCTGTTAGGACGCCTGCAAGCACCTCACTACACCCACAGACAGTCAACTCCTGACCCCCTGAAGCCGCAACTTGGTGCGCCATGCATCATCTGCTCGCGGTCTGCATCTCCTTACAAAACACAGCGTGGCATGCCATGCCAACACTGCTGCTACAGTCATAAGGCGTAGGCAAGGAGATGATGTGAGTGTGCTTTTCACTGTGTTAGCTAAGGGGGCGCGTAAGAAGGTGCTCTGTGGGGTGATAGCCACAAGGAACTCACCAGGCCTTGCTGACACGGCTAGATTCCCCTTTACTGGGCTAAAACAATGGATTTACTGCTTGCCGCAGAAGATTGTTTTTTGCAGTATAAGATTGAAACATGTGCGTGGACGTGCTTCCTGGTATGCACTCCCTCCTTGTAAGCATTAATACGGATGGCTTGTTACAAGGAGGGAGTGCACACAAAGAAGCACGTCCGACGCAAACATCAACTGATTGCGCAAATTGTAACAATTTTGAAAAAAGGTATGTTAATTATTACGTTACACAGCATGACACGCCATGACTTCGCTACTGCTCTGGTCCTGACCATCATTTGTTGCGTTCTGAAGTGCCAGCTGGGCGGAATCACACCTGCGCACAACAAGAAAAACGCATATTAGGCCTTGCCCGGCACAGATGTTTGGTTAGGGCCGGCTGAGGTTTGATGACCCATAAGTGGGGCAATGTTTAAGTGAACTATGCAACCAAGTTGTCCAGGGGATAGGTCTTGACGAGAGCAGTTGATTGATCCTTCTTGCATGTAACTCTGAGCCGCATCTGGGTCGTTTTCCATTAGCCGTCCTATTTTCAAAAGGCCAAGGCCAGTTTTGTGATAGGGTCACGAACTTCTTTCTACCCCCCCCTCCCTGGCCGCGCACATGGTTTGGACAACAATCACATCAAAGCCAGTTCGACTTACATGCGCAGCACGGCGTTCATTGCATACACATTGACACGTCTCCTTTCCTTGTCCGCAGCCATCCGCTGCACTCCCTCAGAGCGTTGTTGGCGGGCTGCCACTTCTTCAGCCAGCAAGCGTGCAGCCTGCTGCTCCTGCACAACCATAACCAGTGCACCCACCCGCTGCAACACAAGATCAAGGAATTAGCAGCCCAGCCGCTATTCACTATGTGGGTTAACCCATGATAAGCCATGCAATGATGTTGAATGAACTGCCAGTCCACTCTGTTCACCGCTCCTCCAATCTCCCGGCATTGGCAGAATTGTGCAATTACCAGCCCAGCGGCTGTTCACCGCTCTTCCAGTCTCTCTCTGAGTAGCAATATCATATGGCTATGGAGCTGTGTGAATTGTGCTTCCATGTGCCTCCAGAGGGCTGCATGCTTGCAGCGACTCTGGGCAATACTGGCAACCTGGTATGTCCTGCAATACCTGTTTGAAACCTTGTCTCATTGATGCGTAGCGCTTCAGTCAGCATCCATGAATCACAATGGATACTACCCAGCCAGGCTTGGCGTAGAATCACCCCAATGCCGTCACGTTAGCAATGTCGTAGTGCCGTCAGGTTAGCAATGCTGCCGCTTTGTAGCATCAGTCAGGCGGCCTTTGAGTTTGCTACTGGGGGTGCTACCACTACCGAGGTACTAGTCTGGCTTGATGCACTACCTCTCAGCCATCACTTTACGTACCTTTGCCTGCTTGTGCAGCTCAATGCGTTCAGTGGCCCTGCGCATCTCCTCGGCAGGGTCCACTGCCGGGGCACTCGACCCCCCTGACTTGCCCTCGCCACCCTGCATTGTGCTATTAACTGCGCCCTCCTGTCTAAGGTAGACGATAACATGGCGGGCAGGACCCACAGGCGAGCAGCGCTTCTTTGGCGATGGCGCAGCTGCACTGGCCGAAGCTCCCATTGTGCTTGGTCGCTGCTGGTGGTGGTAGTATTGTTGTTGCTGCTGCTGCTGCTGCTCCTGCTGCTGTTGCTGCTGGTGGTGATGTGGCTGGTGTTGCTGATGTGGGTGCGTGTGAGGAGCCTCGCCATACTGCTGCTCTTGGTGATGTTGCTGCTGTTGCTGATGTGGGTGAGTGTCACACTGATGCAGGCCACTGGTTATAGGTAGAGTGCGCGGCTGAAAGGAGCCTGCAGGCGCACTGAGGCTGCCGCGGGACAGCCCTCGCAATGGGTGTGAGGTGTGACTCACACTCCACGGGCCAATTGGGACGTAGGACTCCGCCCAAGTCTGGCTTAACAGTCCCACTGTGTGGGTGCTGATGTCTGGCTGCATGTCTGTGCCGCTAAAAGGGTCACCATCCTGATAACCACCCATTGTTGAACATTGTGAGGTGGACGGATGTTTACTGTACTCACAAGCTGTCTGCCGTCGGGCAGCCCTGCATACTGATGCTGTTCTAAGGTGCCCACGATGTGAGGACAACGGCCCCTGCTCGCCACTGCACAAGCTCACAGCGCCTTGCAACAGGGCTGCTGTGGGTGTGGGGATTGCTGTTGTTTGCTGCCATGAGCGTCTCCTGCTTGCTGAGAGCTTATCTGACGGTGCATTTGGGGATGATGAGCATGGCTGGCCGCTGGATGCTGGAGCCTTGGCCACAAGGGCATGCATCTTGGTCCCGCATACGTTCAAGTCCAGAGCTGGCTGCTCACTGCACATGAATAGCAGGGCATGGTCTCGCGGGGCAACCGCTCGTGACACGACAGGCCTCATGCACACTGTACGAGCATGCACGTACCTGCCACCTTTCATCGTCGCAACCCCCCTCGCTAGCATGTGTGCAGTGCTCGCAGATAGGTCTTGAATCCAAGGCTTCTCTCTGAAGCTTCTCTCTGAAGCTGCCTTGTCGTTGTTCCACCGGGGCCGTGCGCCCACCTCAGATGAGGGTTCGGGCTAGCGCAATGTCAAGATTTGACACGGAACTGTGCTTGTGAATCATACATAGCAAGCGTGCCTGTCATGAATGGGTTTCAATAGAAACCGTTTTCCACGGCGATTCCACATTCACTGTCACCACTGACCAGTCTCTCTCGTTCGTTCTCTGGCTGCATGCCACTTTGCGGGGTGATATGTGCAGCGGAACAACTCTTCAGCGTTTGTACGGGTGGCATTTTATTTGCTTTGCTACGGCAGTCTTCGTATACAAGAGCTTCATGCAACAAAAAAGAAGTTTGCCAGTTCTGGGACAATTTGACACGTTTGTGTGGTGAGGCGTGTCTGTGACTGGAAGTGACGAGTTATGTTGATACCGTGTGCTTTCATTGAGTGAGTCACCAACCTTGGTATTTTCAGGACTGACGCCTCTTGTAGGCACGGCGCCACATGTGGCAAATGAAATGGATGGACATCTTGAAAAACTTTGTTTCTGACATCCTGGGTGATGTGGACGCTGTCAGGACGTTGACAAAGTATTGACACAGTTGGGTTGCGCTTCAGTGTTTGAGTGCTGGTTTTGTTTGCTTGCAATGACCCAGTATCCAAGTCCTACTGATGTACCAGTACTGGCAGTGCACCAGCCTCTACCAACAAATCTTGTTTGGACACACATGAGTATCACCTTCACTGAGACCAACACCTCAGTCAAGCAGATATGTGTCCTTCACGATGAGCATACCCCACACGTCACCGACGAATCAACTCGTTCACACGCACACACAGACACACCAGACCCAACAGAAGAGCCGCACCACTGGTTTCAGTCACTCACACAGAAACTGTCCCAGAACTGGCAAACTTCTTTTTTTTTAGTAGCTTTGGGATATGTTGTCACTAGCTGCTCATTGCATATTGTTGATCCAACTGTCGCAGTGAAGCCTGCGGCTGATGTATGACGGTGCTCAGTGCTGCGACGCCAGAAGATACCGCCTAACCCTAACGTTACCCTAGAGGCCAAGTTGATATTGTTCTGTTGACTCCCCTCGTTCAGAATGTGTTGTGAACGATAGCTACCGGGCGGAGCTGCGCGAGCGAAAAGCAGCTCACAATGGCAGTTGTTGAACTATTTTCTGATCAGTGCATACGCAAGACAAGAACGATCTGGTGCATCAGTGCTCCAAGACTGCAAGCGCTTGCAAATGCATGCCACATTGACGGCTAAAATAACATCCTGCCGTTGGTTCATGATTAACAGCTAGCTGCCTGTAAAGGCCAGGAAAATCGCTAAGCAATGAAATGATCTAGGAAACAGAGAAAGCAAGGTCCTTTGCACATTTCAACATGCTGTCGTTGACGTTGGGGAGCAAAATGGCCCCGTTGGTTGCAGTTCATGCCACAAGCTGTGTTGGAACATGGAAACTGTAACTGCACGACACAGGTTCGTCCCAGCAAGACCAACCTAAAAATGAGAGGTGGCCAAGCCAGCAAAAGCACAACAGATCTGAAAGGTCTATTCATCCCCATCCTTTGCTCCTTCTGCGCTGATTGCAGTAGGCGCTTCCTCAGCAGCGTTGGGGGACTCGTCAGCATAGTTGGCCTCTGACTCAAATGCATCAGCGGGGATGGTGTAGAGCCTGCGCAGCCACACATACAGGCCAAGGTAAGAACCATCAACAGGTCCAATCAACGCGTCCACACAACGCAGCAGGCACAATGCTACTATGTACATTGGCTGACCTGTCCGTCATCTGGAAAAGCGTCATGATCAGTAGGTGCAGTTGCCAAGACGCCAGCCTCACGACGTTCAAAACCTGTCTTTGAACAAGAATACTACAACCAACGTCAGGAGCACAAGTTGCTGTTGAGCCTGGGCCTCCTGGCGTCCTTAGCCCTACATTTGACAGCCTGTGAATAAGGCCTGTCTGAGGTCTACATTCAACAGTCTGTGCCTGAGGCCCAGCTGCCCTCCCCCGAGTATGTACAAGGCCAACCAAAGCCCAGCCTTACACTGAGACCAGCCTTCCCTTGTTCTCAGCCCAGGCTCACCTGAGCAGCTCCTTCATTGGGTCCTTCACCAGCAGAAACTTCCCGTCCTCCAGCTTGAGCACCATCTCCACCAGCGCGCGCACAATGCCCCAGCAGTGCTCCATGTTCAGATTGATCTGACCCGCAAAGTCTTTAGGCTTGCACACCTGCAAAGGGGTGGCAGTTGTTCATGTCATCCAACCTGAAGGGACCGCAAAGTCAATGGTACGGTGTCATGCGCCAAGTGGGCAGGATGCGGCGGACTGCGAGGATGCAACTGACGACAGTGATGGGGTATCACGTGCAAGCTGCAAGTACCTGTCCCCCCTCACCAGAACCTGTCTTCTGGCATACGCCTGCCCTGCAGAAGCACCAGGTCTCACTCGTGCAGATTACTGATGGCCCCAGCCATGCGTGAGCATGGCTTGCTCATGCACCCACCTGTGTTGCTAGCAACACGTGGTTTGTGTTGTCCTTGGGGCTGACACGGCTCACGTAGCCAAGCTTGATCATGTCCGCGCCGGCCAACAACGCAGCAGCAGTCCACTTGGCGATCTTGTTCTTGTTGTTCTTGGTTTCAAAGGCAAGAACTGCGCCACGCTGGCTGTCGATCTTCTTGCGCCAGTCCTGAGACGAACAAACCAATCGCCTGTCATGCACCTTGAACTCGCAAATAGTGCACCTCAAGCACCTCAATAGTGCACCTCCAGCACAACCAACAACAAGCAGAACTAGCTCAAGAGCTGAAAAGCCCTTGCCACATTCGGCTTTTCAACACCAGACAATCCAAACTCATGTTCTCTCCAGCACAGGTCCGCACCTGTGCGCGCATGTCGTGTTCGTTGAGCGCCTTGATGTGCAGCAGCTGTGCGTCCTCCTTGGTGCCGATCACGCCGTCCAGCTCGCATCGCACAACAATGTCAAGCTCGCCCTCCTCATTCAGGCGCCACTTGCGATACCTGCGGGCAGATGGCCAGAACTGTCCGTTGATTCAACTCCGTGGCACAGCATGTTCTACAAGAGCAGAGTCAGCCTGCGGTACTCAGCCTCCTGTGTGTTTCGAGCCTGTGTCACGAAGCTGGCTTCCCGCCCTACCTCTGACAAAGCAAATAAATCAGTACATAAGAACGTTCACCAAGCAACCTCGTCATTCAGACACGCGGACGCTCTGCCTTGCTGTTCCACCACCGACCTGTATGCACAGCTTGCCAGCTCCTCATCAGCATCCTCAGGCGACACAAAAGGGTTGGGCTCCTCAAACTTGTACTTGTCGCCTGTCTTGTTGAGCACCTGAACAAATAGCATTCACCACATGACATGTCAGCGCCAGGGTGCAGAAGTCTTCCGACTAGTCGTGACTGACTTCCATGCTATCCTAGTTCAGTGCAGCATAGCAGGTCCTTTACCCGAGCACCTTGAAGCAATAAACAAGAAAACATTCCGTTGCTTGATGCTGATTGGTAATCATGTGCATGTCTCAGAATTTCCAAAAAAAAGACACACAACAAACAACTGTCTATTGCCAAGATGACAGACTGGAGCCATCTGCTCATGCTCTGCCACATGGCACTCCAACATGTCTTAGATGCCGTTTGGTTTTTCCGGTCCTTGACCATGTGCAGCTCCTGAGCATGCCGCACCTGCTGTGAAAAGTTTTGGTTGATGGTGGTGGCCTCAATTGAGAGCTGCTGCAGGCCGTTGATGTTGTCCTTGTCCTCGAGCACCTCCTCTGGAGCGGTCTCGTTCACCGTCAAGAGGTTGAGGGTGGACTCGACACGCTTGTCAATGAACACCTGAAGAGCCAAGGGATTATGCACAGGTCGTGCTAAATCATGTCCCAAGGTTGTCTTTGACAACCCCAGGCTGTGCATGGCGCACACTACGTGAAATCATGGGCGGCGTGCACATGAATACAATGCTACTCTAAACACAAAGCTGGCTTTGATTGTGTTGCTGTGCTGCTTGCAGCAAATGGTCAGCTGGGAATGCTAACCGCATTCCCTGCTGTCTGCACTCGTCGCTTTGTTCCCAGAACATGGCTGCAAGAACATGCCGTACCATGCCATGCTGGCCCTAATCAGAACTTCTCATTCTGTGCAGCCTACAGCTCCAGGTGATACAGATAACCAGAAAACTGCTGCAAACATGCAAGCAAATATCTTGTGCAGAACCCTTGCTAGGACAAGGCATGCATTTCAACCGTGCCAAGAGATGCTGTCCACCTGACCTGCCGACTACCTTTGCATAGAACCGCCCTCACTGACTCATCCTGCTCACGTGCTTTTGAATCTACATGGTGCACAACAAGAAAGAGAGCACCCAAAAGCCGCCTCACCTTGCCGTTTGCCTTGGTGATGATCAGGTCCCAGCTGTACTTTGAGCTCTTCACGCACATGAGTGTCGTCAAGATTGAGTCAGTGGCGAACACCTTGCCCTTGCCCTCCGCGGCCAGGCGCCTGTACAATTCGCATACGATCAGCACATACCAGTATGTGATAAACGTGTATTTGCACAAACAAACAAACAGATGGCTGAGTCAGACAACAGGCTTTATGAGTGCAAGCTTGAGGTCCTGATGATTACGAGTACATCGCCGCTGGAGGCCCAATGCATCATGTTAATAGCAACCGTGTCAACAATCTGTGGCTCACAAACTGCTTGCATGTGGCATGACCTACAGGCTAACTGCGTGCATGTGCTATAAACTTTAGCTTGGCGACTAGGTGTCCCAAGGCATGGCTTGCTGCTTCGCTGTCGTCCAAACACAGGCTGCTGGTCGGCGCGTCGGTTTGATGCATAAGCTGCTGGCTGTGTGTGAGGACCTGATATCCAGCTTGCAGACACTGTGCTGGTGATTCGATGGAAGCCTTTTCCCAACCTCAAAAGCTGGTGCATGGACTGGTGCCGAGCTGTTGACGTCCGCTGGCACAATTCTGGCATGGCGTTAGCAGTGTAGATTGCTTTTAGCCATGCGATATGTGCACGGCAGCAAGACATAACCCTACCTCATGATGGGGTCATCTGATGTAGAGACATTCCTGAAGGCGCGCTTGGTCTTCTGCAGTGATGTCTCAGCCTTAACTGTGATACGGTCGTACAGCTGCAACCAAACAAAAACAGTGAATCGTGTCAGCAACATATACATATGTGTGCATGATGCTGACCTGCTGTAATGTTATCACCACTGCAAAACCAAGTCAAAACTGCCATACGCCAAACAGCATGCTGTGCAACACACTTGAGTGGAGCATACCTTGTCATAGAACTCGAGCTCTCCACACCGGATAACATCCTCAGGTTCCCCGACATTGCAGTGCAACTTGACCAGTGATGGGAAAGCGATCTGCTCAACCACTGCCCAGTCTGGGCGAATCTCAACAGAGCTGCTGTAGTTAGCCTGCAAGGTGGAGGTGAAGCGCATGTCAGTGATGGCATTGTTGGTATGGCTGGTGGATGGTCATGGGTGGCCAATGCTCGACATGCTTCTGCTCCACCATGTGGCATGGTGCATGGCACGCACCCGCTGCTGATCCCGGCCATACTGCTGCCAGGGGGGCCGTCTTTGCATATCCTGCTTTTTGTTCCTGTCTTGGCCACGGTCTTGACCACCCCGTCCTTGATCATTGCGGTCATTTCCACGACCTCGCCCTTGAAACCCTCCTCGGTTCTGAAACCTGCGCTGCCCAAATGGTTTAGGCTTCACAGGCCTGTTGTCCACTAGATGGAAATTCTCTTCCTGCATCATGCAAGCATAAGTACAGCGACAATATGAGATGATTGCACCGAATTGATCAAGCAGCCGACTACCAAACCACAAGACACTCACTTCTTCGTTGTGGAAGAAATTGAAGACAGCCTGGCCTTGGTTTTGCTGAAAGCGACCTGCACGCGCAGCAGCAAAGCCATGTGACCCAGATCTCAATCCCCGCCGGCCAAACAAGAACAAATCGGCATCAGACTCTACGTTGCAGATGTAACACGTACCTCCAAACTTCTGATAAGCGTTCTGTGTCCAATCGCTTGCTCTGCCCAGCTTGTCGCCCTTACCAAAAGGCGCGAAAGGCACGTCTGCAAGGTGGGCTGGGATTGCACTGCTGCTGGGGCCCCAACCGTCGTCGTTGGGCAAGACGTCCGGTATTGGGAACGCCGCCGACATGGTGATGTGCAGCCAAGATCGAACCGACTTCTGTTGTGCTCAGGAACAAGGTTGGATGAAAGAGCAGCACAGTTAACCAGTCAGTAGTTTCGGTACGGGAAAGGTGCGAGACGAGGCATAGCTCCGTCGTGGCAGTTGAAAAAGGACAACTTGTGAAACGTCCACGTTTTGAGTGCTCAGGGTTCCGCATCCAGAGGCATGGCCTCGCGTGGTGCAGGCTGAACCTTTAGACTGACCTTGATAGTTACAAGGGCTACTGGCCCACACGTCCGTGCCAAGGGGGGCGATGAGCCAGCCTAGCTGCAAGACACCTTGGAGCAGGTCTGTTCCAGATGTCCTCTCAGACCTCCAGGTAGACTCTGCCCAGGGCCTGAGCGACGAGGCAGTGCAAGCCCGCCTAGCTCAGTTCGGGCACAATGAGCTCACCAAGGAGCCCCCAACACCGCTTTGGAAGCTCATCGCGGAACAATTCAATGACACCCTGGTGCAGGTGGGTCTGGCATAAAGGTCCACCTGTGGAGCATTCCAGCCTCAAGCATGCGCACACGTGGGACAAATTCTGGCTAGCTCACATTGGATGCATTTTCTACCGTCCTTGCAGATTCTCGTTGCATCGGCGTGCGTGTCATTTGTTCTGGCGTGGTTTGAGGAGGATTCAGAGCACGAAGGCTTTCGGGCATTCGTCGAACCACTCGTGATCGTCTTGATCTTGATATTGAATGCGGCAGTTGGAGTGTGGCAGGAGAGCCGTTCTGAAGCAGCATTGGATGCTTTAAAAGAACTGCAAAGCGAACATGCTCGAGTGCTGCGTGGGGGCAAGATGGTAAGAGGGGTAGGGTTCGCTAACCTAGCGTGCACGTGGAGATGCAAACACGTCTTGTGCGTAATGATCAAGTTTCATGTCCCAGCAATAGCCAAGCCAATGCACATGTTGCAATTCAGCTCTTGAGTCCATACCCTGTTCAGATTTCTGAGCTTCCCGCACGGGAACTGGTACCGGGTGACATAGTGGAGCTTCACGTAGGAGACCGTGTGCCTGCGGACATTCGTGTCATCACACTGCGAACAGCCACTCTGCGCGCTGAGCAGGCATCCCTTACAGGCAAGCAGACTGAGGGCTGGGGTTTGGAGGGAAGGGTCCAGCATACTGCATGGCAATATCTGCGGTGCACACTGTGTTGGATGTTTGAGCGGTGCACAGCATGTACTGAATTCTGAGCATGGTGAAGCATGCACGGAGCTTGCAGAGCCCGGAAATGCAAGATTGCAGCAGGCACTGACGAATGTACTCCATGGACAGCCTTGAGTACCATGCAGCACCATTCCTGAAGTGGGTTTGCCCTGCAGGCGAGTCAGTGGCGGTCCTCAAGCGCTCTGATGCTGTCAGCGATCCAGACTGTGAGCTTCAAGCCAAGGAAAACATGCTCTTCAGCAGTACAGCGATTGCCAACGGCACCATGCTAGGGGTTGTTACAGGCACAGGCATGGACACAGAGATCGGCAAGATTCAGAGTCAGATTAAGGTGTGTTGGCAAGGTGATCACAGTGTGTTGTACAGAGCCAGGGGCTGCGTTTCGTGTACCTCTTGTTGTTCACCCTGCAAATGACTTGGGGTGGGCAGGCAGATTGCAACCTGATTCAAGCAGGTGGTTCCAACTGGTGCAAGAGCGGGACAACGACCGTTGACGTGAATGGCAGCACATGATTGCGGTGCGTTGTGTGCATGCAGGAGGCATCAGAGGAAGAGAATGACACCCCCTTGAAGAAGAAGCTGGATGAATTTGGAAACATGTTGGCCTGGGTAAGTCGATCTGTGTAAGCCACTTGGAACACATCGCCATGACCTGGCAGCCTAGCACAGCTTCAATGACGCAGTCGAACACGTGCACTCCACCTACTGAGTCATGCCCACACCCATGTTGCCATGACTCAACAGTACGGTGACCTTCAGTGATGCGGTATGCTCGACCCACAAGGCATGGCCCATGCACTGTGCACATCACGCAGCGCAGCCACCTATGGACTTTGCTGCTGGAGTACATCACACACTTCATGGCTGTGTTGGCACTAGCAACGGCTTACCGGCTTACCATGACTGCAATCCTCTTGGTTTGGTTTGCCTTCTTGTTTGAAGGTTATCGCTGGCGTCTGCCTTCTCGTTTGGCTTATCAACATCAACAACTTCATGTCATATGAACCCCTGCCAGGCTTGCCCATCCCCAACCCCAAGACCATCAGGGTGAACTTCAAGGTCAGCAGGGAGTATGGTCAACAAGGGTGAAGGATTTTCTTGGCAAGGGAACATGTGGGATTGCTGCAACATGTGCTACCTTTGCATGGCACATTTGTTGACAGGCTGATGGGACTTCATGTGCCTGCTATACAAGCTGAAAATATGCCTGGGCAAGTTTGGCAAAGGGGTGGTCCTTGGCAGGTTCATCTGGTTGTTGTTGTACTGACTAGGGCAACAGCCAGGCTTGCAGAAGTGTTAATCTGTCTATCCATCTATCTATGTATTTCGACGTAGTCATCAAGTTGGTTCGGCATACATTGGCATCTGCCATCTACTTGTGCGACCTCTCCTTCCTTCTTAGCGCTTGTACCTAACACATGCACAGACGCAAATGTCTGGTTGGCAGCTGCGTATGCTGCTTTGCAAAGGCTTGCATTTGCAAGTGCCTGCACACGCAGATGATGATCTATTACATCAAGATCGCTGTAGCGCTGGCCGTTGCAGCCATTCCAGAGGGCTTGCCTGCTGTCATCACCACCTGCTTGGCCCTCGGAACCCGCACCATGGCCAAGAAGAACGCAATTGTACGCAAGCTGCCCAGCGTTGAGACACTCGGATGCACTACAGGTGTGTGCATGCTCACCAGATGTGACTTTGCACACTTGTCAAGCAACCTGTCTGCATGCACGCCTGTGAAGCAACCCCTGCCAAGCAATCCCTGCACATGCACAATCCCTGCACAACGGCGGCGCTGGCTTTCAGTAAGGCTGCTGCATGTGGCATGTACTTGGGCCAACCCTTCGACAATGTAGCAACAGTAGGACGAGGTGATGAAATCAATCTGCAATACAAATGATGCGGATCTGCAATACAAATGGAGTGATCTCTGGTTATTTCTGCCTGCGCAGTCATCTGTTCTGACAAGACCGGCACATTGACGACCAACCAGATGTCAGCAGTGGTCCTGTCTGTGGTGGCCACTGACAAGGCACTGCGCACGTGGACAGTGACAGGCCACACGTACAACCCTGCAGAGGGTTATGTGGAGGGACGACCAACATTGGACAAGGGCCTCAAGGTGGGTGCCAACAACAATCAGACGTTCAGATCTTACTGCCTGCCCTCCAAGCCTTGATGTGAAGGCGTTTGAGCTTGCTGATGGTCAATGCAGGCCTTGCAAAGTGCCTCGCATGACGTTGTGACACAGTTTTAGTCCCTAGCATGGAAGCAGCTTGTGCAGCAATGACGGGCAGCCATTCACAGCTTCTCCAAGCCTTGACAAGACAAGAGGCACTGAGCTTGCTGCATTCACATGCTGGTCAAGGCAGGCCTTCAGATTGCCCTGCATGTTGATTTCCTGGCATGAGTGTGTGTGTGTGTGTGTCTCAGCGTCAGCGTCAGCGTCAGCGTCAGTCCCTAGCACGGGACTTGCAGCATGTTGACAAATGACATATGTATGACATATGACATGTTGACATATGACATGCTAACATATGATATAAACAAACGACACCAAATGCAGTTTTCAATCGTGATGATGAGGTTTTTTTCACATGCGTGATCCGTCATGTACCATCGTATGCAGGCTGCTGCTGAAATCTGTGCTGTATGCAATGAGGCAACCGTTGAGTGCAAGGCAGGCATCTTCCGCGCTGTTGGTGCACCCACAGAGGCAGCTTTGAGGGTAGGTGGCGTTGGTCGCTGTGGGCTGTAACAGCTCACAGCCTTCACTGGATCAAGTAACTAGGTTTGTTGTTAGTCGAACATGTTTAACTCCCACAAGGAGGGGGTGTGAAACTATTGTGTGCCCTGCATCTCGAATCATGTAAGTCTGGTAATGATGTCATTGTTAGCCATCATGAACACCGTGTCTAGTATGGATGTTGTCTTGCAGGTGCTGGTTGAGAAGCTGGCAGGCGATGCACTGATTGGTGTCCAACCCCGCGACCCTGTCGCATGTCCAGAGCCAGCGTGCGCACTGCTGCAGGAAAGGTCAGTGTCCCCTGCGCATGTCTGATCAAGGTGCAGTCCGTCTGGGAATTCAGTTAGTTTGTTGTTCCCACATGAGGGCGGGCTTTTACAGGATCGGCCGTGTGTGGACGTAGGATTAGCTCTCCTGGCACCCCAGTGCAACTACTGGCAACAGCAGGCATGTTTCTGGAAACTATCACAGCCGGCAGGAGGGTTCCTTTACCAAGCATGTGTGCATATTTGCCTGCAGACTGCCAGTCAAAAGCTTGCTTGAGTTTGACCGAGACCGCAAGTCCATGTCAGTGTTGTGCTCGGGCCACGCGCCAGGGAGCAACGTGCTGCTTGTCAAGGGAGCAGCTGAGTGTGTCCTGGAGAGGTCCACCAAGTAAGACCTGCAGAGAACCGAGGGGGCTGGCGTTGGACAGAAGTTTGCAAGTGTCTTACAACGACAAAGAAAGGGCGAGTTCTTTCCATATCAAGAATAAGAGAAAAAGATTAGACTGTGCTTGATAATGAGCTTACCCAGCCACCAGTGTTTCTTGAGATTTCCACCAGGCGCAGTCTGCCTAATATGCAAGGGCCGCCCGCATCAGTGGTAGGCAGCACATTCTCTGTTGAGGTTCTTGTTCGTGATGCTTAGGCCTGTTTGGCTTCTGGTGTCACGTGCTTTCCTGTAGGATTCTTCTCCCGGATGGCAGTGTGGTGCCGCTGAACGCTGAGATGCGCAAGCAGGTGCTGGCTCGGGTGGAGGCCATGGCTGCGGACGCACTGCGATGCCTGGCACTGGCTCTCAAGGTAACACACAAAGGCGTGTGTGCAGTCTGGGCGAGCGTGCAGTCAAAACGGCGTGTCATCATCATTATTTTGCTTATTATGGTTTATACAACGGTAGTGCAGCTAGACACAGCATCTTTGCAAGAAGCGCGAAGGGCATGTGTCTGGGCATGTGTGCAGCACTTGTTCACCTCACCTGGCTTGACCCATTGCCCTTCCTTACCTGTGGTTCAACTTTGCACTGCCGCGCAGTCCAGCGACCTCGGCCCCCTTGCCACATACACGGGCGATGCAGCCCACCCCGGCCACAAGCTGCTGGCGGACCCGTCCAAGTACATCCTCATTGAAAACGACCTCGTGTTCGTGGGCCTAGTGGGCCTGCAGGACCCACCTCGGCCTGAGGTCAAGGATGCCATCAGGGAGGTGAGATGGGAAGCACGCAGGGCAGTCATAGCGTGAGAAAGTGAACAATTTAGCAATTCTTTTACCCGCATTGGCTGGTGTCTGAGCCATCGTTCTCAGCATACCAGAGTTTAAGTCATGGCATTGTTAGCTCTGTCACATTTCATCCATGGCGCAAGGCATAACGGATTTGCCAACCAGACCGCCCACTTCGGCTGTTCCAGCTGTTCCCTCTGTAAGTCTACCTTGAAAGTTTGTTGGCACGGTCATCTGTTCTCAGTTCATCTTCTGCCTGTGTTTGCAGTGCCGCCAAGCTGGCATTCGTGTCATGGTGATCACTGGTGACAACAAGATTACTGCTGAAGCCATTTGCAAAGCCATTGGCGTGCTGAGTCCGGATGAATCTGTGGAGGGCAAGTCATTCACAGGTGAGGAAGGGCTCAGGGTAGGGTTTAGCAGGCGAAGGAAGGGCTCTTACCTCCACTTAGGTTTACCACTTCTCTGGGCAGCAAGTCCTTTCAAGGGCAATGCTTCACAGTTTACAAGAGAAGCCAGGAACCCAGAGCAGAAACTTTTTGCATGGCAAACTCATGTTGGCTGTAAACGGTACAAGACATTTGTGTGTGATGACTGCATGCCATGCAGGCCGCGAGTTTGCCAGCATGCCGCCAACCGAACAGATGCGCATTCTGCGTGACAACCGGTACCTTGTCTTCAGCCGGGCAGAGCCAAGACACAAGCAGGTCAGCATACATCGCAACTGTCTTCATCATCGCAAGCAGCCCTGATGACTCCAGCTGCTGCTGCGCTTACTGCACAGCCTGGTGCCCGCCGTGTGCCTGTTTGTTCGTGTGATTACATGCCAAATGGCCATTGTTTGCGTATTCGTTGCATATCACCGTTCGCTCCTACGCAGATGGTAGGAAGTGAAGAGCCTGAGACATTGTCGATGCTATCACAGGCCGTGGAACAGTCACGGTGCTGTTGACAGTGCCACACATTTTTGTTCTACAATGCTGCAGCCATCACATCCATGCCACTGCACTTGTATGCAACGGTGTTCGTTTGCAGGACATAGTTCGTGCTCTGAAGGACCTTGGCGAGGTGACAGCCATGACTGGTGATGGCGTGAACGATGCACCCGCGCTCAAGCTAGCAGACATCGGCATTGCCATGGTGAGATGCAGGTTACAGCATACCCAAACGGGTAGGCACACCACTAGCGGTCCTGCCCACCCATACACAGAGAGAGAAAGCTCAAATTTGAGAAAACTCAGGTCCTGGGTTGTGTGTGCAATCATTTAGGCAGGAACTGAGATGATGAGGATGAGGATGAGGATGGCGTGTTGAACAGAATCATGACAACAAATTGGCACTCCTGTTTGCCATGTCAGTATGCATGACCATTTCTTATTCACTCAATTCCAGGGCATTTCCGGCACTGAGGTGGCTAAGGAGGCGTCCGACATGGTCCTGGCCGACGACAACTTCTCCTCCATTGTGTCTGCTGTGTCTGAGGGGAGATCAATCTACGCTAACATGAAGGCTTTCATCCGCTACATGATCAGTTCAAACATCGGAGAGGTTGCCTCCATCTTCATTACTGCTGCATTGGGCCTTCCAGAGGTGAGCCCAACTCGGAAAAGTATGTGAAAACAGCGAGGGAACGAGCTTGTTGTGCCAGAACAGAATGAGACAGAGCGCGAAGTGGTGCGTAGTATCCGCTTGTGGAGATACTGAGAACAGAATGAGACAGAGCATACATAATGCATGTGATCTGTCTGTTTATGGAAGCACTTAGTTGCATGAATACCAGGAGCCATCCATTGGAAGGTTGTACGAAGCCGAGGGGACTTGCATGATTTTGCACTTGCAAGTGGCCCTGGGTGTGTGGTGCTCCGTGCAGGGCCTCATCCCAGTCCAACTGCTGTGGGTCAACCTGGTCACCGACGGCCCACCAGCCACAGCCCTGGGCTTCAACAAGCCCGACAAGGACATCATGAGCAAGCCACCACGCAAGTCAAATGAGATGCTCATCACGCCCTGGGTGTTCTTCCGGTACATGGTCATTGGGGTGTACGTTGGCGTAGCCACGGTAGGTTTTCTGAACCGTGATGGCATGTGCGCCAATAGCCACAACCCTGCCAGAACCCTCAAAAGCAAAACCACTTTGCCAAGGCCACCTGAAGCCAAGACTACGCGTGTTGTCTGATTTGCCTGGCACAAGCCTTTGAGTGCCGTCTTGTTGGTTTGATGATCAGCTTGGCCTGCCCACCTCTCGTGCAGGTCGGTGCGTTCGTAACTTGGTACATGTTCAGCAACTTCATGGGCATTGACTTGTCAAAGGACGGCCACAGCACCATCTCCTGGTCACAACTGGTTGGATGGCAGCAGTGCAGCACGTGGGACGGTTTCTCACCCAGCAACTTCACTGCTGGAGGCGAGACCATTGTGCTCAAGAACCCATGCGATTACTTTACGGTGCGTGAGAGCACGTGCAGAACAGTTGAAAACCTCAACGACACCAAGATCGGCATAGCTGCTTGAGTCATGAAAGCCAGGCAAAGAGAAAGAACCAGCGAAGGAAGATGAGCACAAATGCTTTCAACGTGGCAGGTCATGCGAGCGGAATCCACATGGATGTCGCTGCCAACACCTGCCCGGGGCTGATTGCCCCATCCCATCATGCCACAGTCTGCGTAGGAATCCGGGCCGCGCCTTCTGCCATCCAAAATCTTTGATGCCACCCATATTTCTGCTTCAGCTGCTCCTCAGTCAGCCATGAGGCTAGCGACCAAGCTTTGAAATGATTGGTCGTCACATGCTGTGCAGGATGGCAAGATCAAGGGGATGACGCTGTCCCTGTCTGTGCTGGTGGTCATTGAGATGCTGAACGCACTCAACGCCCTCTCAGAGGACGCTTCGTTGTTCGAGATGCCTCCCTGGACCAACCCGTACCTGCTGCTGGCAATAGCAATCTCAATCGGACTGCACTGCCTCATCATGTGAGTACCCAGACCGACACAGCTGCGAGCAAGTTGTTGAAGCTGGAATGTCCTGCCTCGCCACATGTGTTTGGTATGTCCTCGATGCTTTGCCAGGCTGTTTTCAAGTGTTTTCCAAGTGAGATGAGACTGTCTGTTTGCGTAAACCTGCTCCCATTGCACATTGCCTTTGCCTCTCCTCTGTGCTTCAGTTTCCTTCTCTCTTGTGTGCATGCAGGTACGTGCCCTTCTTTGCATCCACCTTTGGCATTGTGGCTCTCAGTTGGCCAGAGTGGCAGTTGGTCCTTCTCTGGAGCTTCCCAGTGATTCTCATAGATGAAGTGCTCAAGCTTCTAGCACGGCTCTTTTTTGGAGTTCAGAAGATCAAGGTAGATTGAATTTACAGGCAGCACTGGTACAGGACAAATGAACGTGTGTGGTCACTTTACGCAGCGGACTGACAGATTGAGTAAGAGGATGATCAACAGAGGAGTACTTGCCGTTGCTGGAAAAGATGAAGTGAAGAATAGGCACTCCTATGTATTTGGCTGCTTATGTCTAGGCTGTTTGGTGACCAGACTCTGTGCTTCCTTGATTCTACAGTTTGACAGAATTCCTGCGTGTAAAACAACGTTCGAGATTTCCTTAGAGTCAGGTACCCCAAATGGACGCGTTAGGATGTTATCAGGTTGCAACAGCATACGTCATCTGCATGTGGGATCAGAAGAGCGCCAGCAAGGCATGAGGTTAGACGTATCTGTGTAACCAGGAGGCGGCAGGTGGACGAATCCGTGAGACAAAAGTACCTTGAAAACAGTCATGGGGCAGAGCACTCATGCATGTTGTTCATGTGGCCATGGTAATGGCAGAGCACAGCTCAGAATTTAGGCTAATGACACACGCAAACTTACAGTTTGCAGACCCAGGCACACTCATGGAAATGTAATTGCTGTCTTGCATGCCTGGAACGGTATGGAGTCCCATGCATGAAACGGTGTGTGTTGCATGGTGCAATGTTGTGTGCAGCATGCGTGGAACGGTGGTGTTGATGCATGGAACGTGTGTGTCGCATGCATGGAACGTGTGTGTCGCATGCATGGAACGGTGTGTGTCGCATGCATGGAACCGTGTGTGTCGCATGCATGGAACCGTGTGTGCGCATGCATGGAACCGTGTGTGTCGCATGCATGGAACCGTGTGTGTCGCATGCATGGAAACGTGTGTGTCGCATGCATGGAACCGTGTGTGTCGCATGCATGGAACCGTGTGTGTCGCATGCATGGAACCGTGTGTGTCG
>QAXH01000776.1:331-20918 GCA_004335635.1 Chloromonas sp. AAM2 | reverse complement strand
AACCGTGTGTGTCGCATGCATGGAACCGTGTGTGTCGCATGCATGGAACCGTGTGTGTCGCATGCATGGAATTGTGTGTGTCGCGTGCATGGAACCATGTGTATCGCAACGGTGTATGTTCCATGCATCAACAGTACCTGTATATGCAAAGGTGTGAAAGTAGGCATGTTATGACTGTAACTATGGTGTCAGGATGTCTGCTGGGCTGGGCCACATCCCCGATGCCAGCCTTTCACAAACTGCCCTCTTGAGGCGCCTCCGATGCTTCATGTCCAAGCCAGCCAACCCAACCCTCTTGCATATCTTTATGTAACAAACCAGAGAACAGGTCATATAATGACCTGTGCTACAATAGACATTGTTATTCGTTGCTAGTTCATTGTGAAACCAAACCCTGGGTTTTGGCTGTGCAACAAGGACTGATGCAGTGAAGCAACAGGCGCATATGCGTTGGAGGGAGCAATTTTGGGTGTGGAGATGACTACATTCATCACACCTGTTTCTGGCTGCTAGTGCGTTTGACAATACACATACACTCTTCTGGCAAACTTCTTTTTTCATCACAGGTGGCGTGAAACATGGCATGTGCTGGACGAGTTGGACTTGGTTCGCCCTCGGGACTCTTGAGACTAGTGAAGCCTGACCTTGTGGCGCCACAGGCCAACGCCCAGAGAGCAACAGGTGCTTTCAAGCCCAAGTGACACTGGCTGACGCTTGCACAGTCATTTCTTCGCTTCTGTCAAGTAGATTGAGAACCACTCACAGCGATAAGTTGACCTTGCTGGCGCACAACACACTTGCTGGCACAGATAAGGGATGATACGTCCAAGGTGGGGTGCAAGCTAATCAGAGCATTACAAAGCATCATACCAAGGGTGGCGCCGCTCATGCCTCAAACAACAGTTCCGTAGTTACCCTAACACTATGGAAACTAATACTACCAACATGGCGAAAGGCTCCCAAGCAAAAGGGCGCTGCCTGGCTTGATTGGGAGGCACAGGTGTGTGTGAGAAGATTTGCATGAAAAAGCAACACAGCCATTGCAGGTTGATTTTGTAATTAGAAGTGCCCCGCAAATGCCAGCTAAGGTCACTGTAATCTGCAACAGATCCTCGAAGCATTCTGTTGAAGGCCTCCATCCATATCAATTGAATTTTTCGCAGCCATAGTCAACTATACTGTTTGCTAAGGTCAGCCTGCCTGTTTGTAACGCTGGTCATGACATGCTGCACCCATCTGGTGCTCAGCTCTCAACTTCTGGAGTCGCGTTTGCAAGGGACAAGAATGGGCTCTTGACTGAGCATGTGCAGAGGTGCATGGGTGGCCTGCACAGTGTCCAACACTGCAAGGCCACAATGCATCCTCGCATCAAAACCACACCAGAACGAGCAGCCCCACTGATGCCCTGTCCTCTGGCTACACGCAGGTGAATACTCACCAAGCAGCCAGGCGAGCCATGCGGGCCATGCAGTGCCTTGCCGTGTTGGCCACGCCAAAATAAACTTGTCCACATGACTAGTCTGGCATTCTGCCATGTTTGCCCTGCATAATCCCATAGCTCGCATACCCCACGCCTCTGCTGCATTCCAGAGCCATGCTGCTGTTCTCAAAAGTGTGGGATGGATCGCTGCGCGCCCCAGTTGGTGACCCATGGCTGCGCAGGTTTCATGTCCGGCTCCTTGCAGATCCGTAAAGAGGCATGTTACGCCAAAAAGCCCAACCACTCGCCATTTTTCTTAGCCAGCCTGATCACGCCTTGGATCTGCTTGTTTTCCACGCCAAACCTCGAGCAGAATTCTTTGATAACTGCATGCCAGCACAGCAAGCAGAGTGAAGCATGCTGACTGTATGCCATTCACATGCCATGCCATGCCAATGTCATGAAGTGAAGTTGTCCCCGAGTGCTCCATGAGAGCCCTGAAACGTATTTTTGGCTCATGCTGCGAAGTGTGCGATCAGATGTGCCTTCATCACGCTCTGGCATTGTTGTGGCATGCAGGTGCTCTTTAGCAGGCTTGACAAAACTGGGCCAGCCAACGAAGGTAAAAAGCCTGAACCTTACCTTGCGAATGGAGAGAGATTGCTTTGCCTCGCAGCTTGTTGAAGTCCTTTTCTCCAACAACATTGCGTGTTGCGACGACCAATGGGGAGAAGATGCCGCCACTGCCCTTGTTCCCCATCATCGTGACTGCCTTGCGCATTGGCGCACCTGTGCATTGCAGCAGCAGCGGCAAGATGATAACGAGCTACATCAAGTGTACAAGCAGAGGGCTTGTCATGTTCAGGGAGGGAAACTCGCTCTGAGCGCGTGTCGCCACTCGTTGGGCCAGAGATGAGCTACCAGAGGCTCCCAATCACTCAAATGAACGATCATGCGATGACCGACCTGCTGCGTGCGATCCTCTTGGCAGCTGTTGCTGCAGCACGGAGCTGTCTTGTCTAGAAGAATCCCATGATGTGAGCGCCACCCGAGAGGACAGGCAGGCAGATGAGCGCGCTGCACATCGTCGCGTGCTGGCGCCCGCAGATGCTGCTCCTACACGCTTAGACACCAGCATTTTCCCTATGGACGTGTGGCAGGTGCTTGCACTGGGGTAGTAGGGGTTGAGCTAAGGGAGTGTGGTGGGCAGAGTCAGAAGCCGAAGCAGTTGCGGGCTGCAGCGCACGTATACCGACAGGTTTGACAGACTGTTAGAGTGTAGCACCCAGTGTGCGAGGCTTCACCCTGAGGAAAAAGCGCCAGTTCTGGAAAAAGCGCCGTACCATCCGAACGGTTTCTTTCTTCTTGGCTACACAAGATTGTCCTAAAGAAAGGTGCCATTAGGATTGCTGCATGCTAAAGACAGGTGGCGTTGTCATTGGCCGATGTAGTGCCAGTGTACGCTCGTGGCGTGTCATTTGATCACTGACCAGGACCTGGCTTTACAGCCAGATGTATGGGCCAGTGTGGTGCTCTATGGGACGCCAATTACCCAGCATTCGTCTAGAGTTCAAGGAGCATGGCCACTGACTGATCTGACTTCAGTTGATCACCAGTGCTGTTTGGTAGTTGCGAGGAAGCCGAACCTGCTGTGCAGCTTCACATGCGCACCGTGGCTGACTGGCCTTGTCTAAATCACGGTCATGCAACCCTGGTGTGTGTCCAGAGAGCACTGCCAATACTGGACAGCACACAGTTGGCGCAAGCACAGCAAATGCTTACATGGTCGCTCAGCTGTTCTGGGACAATTTGTGAATGGTGCCTTGCAACTCAACTCAACCAGAACTCAAACAAACTTGAAAGGGATCAGTTCACGAGTGCCCCGCCCCCACACATTTCAAAATCTACATCTGTGCAAGACACTGACTGAACCACAACGGCATGGATTCACGTTTGGTGCACGATGGGTTCCAAAGACTCTTGAGGGTCAAACCATCCCTGGTGTGTTGTGCGGTGTGCTGGCAGTGGAAACCCAAGGCGTGCCAAGCTGCCCTGCACCCTCTGTCTCTAAACCCCTGCTCTTTTCCTGCAATTCCCCTGTCCCTGGCTTGGCTTCATCTCAGCCACCCTTACTCAACAACATCCAGCTTCTGCACGCCGATTAAGCCGGACGCTGGCTTCTTGAGTAGCCGATCAACCAAAAAGAAGATGTTTGCCAGTTCTGGGACAATTCCTGGGAATATCGCCAGGAACCAGTGTTGGTGCTGGGTGTTTTAGTTGCAAAGTGTGATTGGGTATACTGAGTTGTCACAGGGGCTGTGGTCAGACTGTGTGTGCCAGCAAAAAATGTACGTGTGTTCGTCAATCGTACACGGGGTGCACACACATGAACTAACCCTGTCAACTACACTGAGACCAACACCACTCCTGCACATCTTCACCATATCAGTGCTGAATGTCAAGAACTGGCCCAGACCTGGCAAACTAAACTTTGTGCAGTCGTTGAGTTCCTGACCCATCAAACTCCGACAACGTCAGTGTTGCCCGTGGGAAATTGTCACGATAGTTGTAGTGCAGCCAGAACAATCAGGTCAAATCGGTGGGCATGGCACAGTTGGGCGAGAAAGAACGTGAAAGAGGGGATACTGGGCACTCCATCACGTGGTAACTGATGGTCAGATTATTTCTGTATGAATTTTGAAATGCGCCTAGTGTTGAAAGATGTTGCAAACAATGTGAGCGTTGTGTCGACTCGTACTGCTTTGTAGTCGTGACTCTCTGCCTCTTTCGGCTCGGCCTGCTTCGGCTTGTTTACATAGCCATGTTTTCGGCGTGGTGAGTTATCCCCAGTCTCATTCTGGCAATTGCCAGGGCATATTCATGCAGCCGGCTGGCAGCGCATACCCATGCATGATGCAGTGCAGCGTCTGACAATGGCAAACTTACATCACGTTCACATACCACACCATAGGCCCACGCCACGCTCGGCTCATGGTGCACGCTTGTACCTAACATCACCTCCTCCATGCACCTACTTGTGTAAGCAGGATGGCCTGTCGCAGACACTGTTTGACACTGTCGTTTGTCGTTTGACACCGCCAATAATCTGTATGCATCACCGTGCACTTGCAGAGAAGGTACCGGCAAGGCGTCAAGGAGAACGGCTGCAAGACTCGAGGATTTCCCATGACAATCGATTGACTTGATATGTCACTGTTTGATATGCCAGTTCCACCTTGGGTGATCGCTTCAGTGTGGCATGTCCTTAAATGGGCCATGAAGCAACGTCATATGGCAAAAAATGCCGCTAAAAGGACTGGAATTCCTTATCAACAGTTGACATTGTGAGGGTTGCCATTGCACTAGCTCTGACACTGACCTTGACCCGGACTTTTTTTTAAACCATGCCATTTTTATGGCTAACGGGATGCTTTCGGAAGGTGTTCTGTGGGGTGATGGCCACAAGGGCCTCACCTCCCCTTGCTGACACGGTCAGATTCCCCTTTACTAGGAGAAGTTTTTGCAATTTGCGCAATCAGTTGATGTTTGCGTTGGACGTGCTTCATGGTGTGCACTCCCTCCTTGTAACTCCCTCCTTGCACCTACTTTTGTGGCGCGGAGATTGAGAAGATTTGGCAAGACAGCAGTTGGCGTTGCTCTACGCGTAGCATGATGGCAATGCCGCCTAGCCGGGCGTTCTGATGAGCATTGTAAGCGTTGCGCCTGACTGCATGTCCCATTGCGGCCCCATTGAGGCCCCGTTTTGGAACAAGTTTGGTGGGTCCAGTTGTATTACGATTGCCAGGGGCATCTCTATGGTCTGATTTGGGCATGGCAAGACACGACTGTCCTTGTGAAGATATCGTTCCGAGTGGCATCAAACCCACATTACAAAAAAAAAGATGGCGTGCTGAAGGGAGTGAGGCAACTGGAGCACCTGGTGGCGACTTACATTATCGAGTTTTGAGGCCTATACCTCTGACTGGGCGTGTACCATCCACACATCAACAGCACATCCCAGTGTCACGCCACACTGATGCAGGCGCAATATTGCAATCTCTTGCCACAGTCCTATTCCCCGAGGTCGACAGCCTTATCCCTGTTGCCACACTGGCTGCAGTGTAGTTTCTGTAAACTGTCCCAGAACTGGCAAACATCTTTTTTTCAGCTGTTTCAAGCTTTGATGATCACGTATAAACCTATACAAGTGTCGGACATATTTCCGAACACCTGTTGTAAACTACTAACATTTCAGGTTGAACAGCACCAATAAATATCGGGTTTGAGATAAGATTACGGTGGGATCCTCAACAAGCGTGGGCAGTCAGATGGCACAACTCTTATAGACGTGGGAGGCATGAGATACTCGCTGCTTGCAGCAAAGGGCCAAGAGCTCAGTGAGCCGGCACACGTGCAGACTGGGCAGCCCGTGTAAATGACCTATATGATGTTGACGTACATGCAGGTCCCTCTCCATGTGTACGTTCATACACTGGCCAAACTCACAGATGTGGTTCAGTTGACTGCACGTGCGATCGGGAAAAAGGATTGCGATTAAATCAATCTTAGTTGCGCATCCATCGCAGTCACGTACACAGCCACCATGCAGCAGCTCAATCGCCCACCCGGAGCTGGATGCTTCAAGGCTGGTGGCCCTCCACCTCGCGTTTTGACCGGCTGCCTGGGCGTGCGGCCAGCAGCACTCCGCAGCGCGCCCCACTGCCAATGCAACGCGGCAGCCACTGCTACGGCCCCCACTTCAGCTCCCACAACAAGCGCACCCTCCCGGCCAGCCCAAACATTCAAGGCCGCGATCGATTTCAAGGGTCTGAAGGAAAACCTTGAGACTGTGATACAGAACTGCAAGGAACGCAAGAGCCCAGCAAATCCCCAGCGGGCTGTTCAGCTCTACGATGAGTTTGTCAAGCTGAAGGGTGATGTTGATAGCCTACGTGCACAGCGGAATGCAAACGCTGCTCAAATGAAGGTGGGCACCTGCTTGCGTGTGTTCGCCAGTCCCAGCCACAGAAGCTGCATGTTCATAACCAGGACAGTTGCATGCCAAGCAGCAGTTCAATGGCACGGCGTGCATAACACCTTGGTCAGCCCAGGCACACTTGGTTTCGCATGCATCTCACGCACATGCTCAGAAGAACTGTCTGCCGCTGTGTAGAGCTTACGTCTTGAATTGCTGACAGTTTGTTCCGCAGGCATGCACTCAAGAACACACACGAAATCAATCTTCCACAGTTGACTTTGTGGGCATGCAGGCAGACTACACAGCAGCAGACAGAGCGTCTTTGCACACCTGGCAGCGCTTTGGCACACCTGGCAGCACCTCACGCAAACATTAGCGTCTTTGCAAACCTGGCAGCCGTTTCACAAGTGGACATGCAGCCGGCTGTGTTTCCAGCACGGTGCAAATGCATGCCTGTGCCCCATGTACTTCCTGACCTATCAGCCTTTGCATGTGTCCCACCATCGCCGTGCCTCAAATGGATTCCTGCAGGGCAGGATGGGCGCCGATCAACGGTCAGCATTGATAGCCAAGGGACAAGAGCTGAAGGAGCAGCTAGCACAGATGGAAATTCAGCTCACACAGGTAAGGATACACAGCAAATCAGGACGCACAGGGTTGGGCAGTGCAGCGCATGTGTGGCATGGCATGAGGGTTCTAAGTCCGAGCACGACCGCATTGGTGGAACGCCTTTGTTGAAGGAGGTTGGGTTTTGCATGCAGCTCTGGAAGCACGTGACTGAGTGAAGAAAGCAGCGATACTCACTGTTGATGAAGTACTGTGGAAACGTGCAGCTGCATCAGCATGGTTTGGGACGGGGCGAGGTGGCTGGCATGTGCACAGCAGCAGGCTGCGGCGATCACAGGCTGCAGGTGTTGACCAAGCCATGATCTGAACATGCACACCATGTCTGCATGCAGGTTGAGTCCGAGATGCAGTTTGAAGGTCAGCGCATTCCCAACTTCAAGCACCCCGCAGCTCCAGTGGGCGGGGAAGAAGCGGCTGTGGTCGTGTCACTGGTGAGCGCCAAGGTCTGACCATGGGAAGTCTGAAGACCATGAATACCGTATGGTTCAATCTTGGGATTGGGTCTGCCCCTTTGAATCTCTGGGGTTGGCTCTGCCAGCAGAGCAGGGGATGTGTGAGGAGAGCGTTGGGAATTGCCATCTGCTTGCTTGCGGGAACTTGTTCAGAGTGCCAGCGCAGCCTTCCCTCCAACCCCTATGCCAGCACCCCTGGCAGGTCACCAGACTCAACCGGCTGCCACATGCCTGCAACTTTTGTTTTGGGATCAAAGAGCATAACCTGGATGGGTCGGATGCTTGCATCGGAAGCTGAAGTTTATTCTGAAGTTGCACTCTGTAGCCAACTCACTGGCCGACCTCAGCCGGTCAAGTCACGCACACAGCACGTGCCACCTTTGATGCGGGTGTGAGGCGTGCCAGCATGGGCCTGTCCGCAGGTGGGCAGCCCGCGCCAGTTTGACTTTGAGCACAGCGACCACGTGACCATTGGGGAGGCACTGGACCTCGTGGACTTTGACACAGCGGCAGAGGTAGGTGATTGGGGGCCAGAGACCTTGGCTGACAAACGTAGGATGGGAGGAGGGGATGTGTGGTTTAAGGTGTAGTGTTTGTTCTGGGGGGCCTCTCTGAGAGAGTCTTGTTAGGGGTTTCCAAAGGTATAACACAACTTGGTCTGGGCTACACATTACACACCATGGGGACTAGAGGGTGGTTTAGCAGGTGCAGTGTGCCGACATTCTGGCCTGTCAAGGCCATGTCCAGCGTGGCCTGCAAGGGGAAGATATGCACAGCCAAGGAAAGTCAGTGCACGGCTACCACACGTGTGGGTCGTCATCTGCCTATCAGCACTGGGCCCCCGGTCCCGTCGTGCCCGCAGGTCAGCGGTCAGAAATTCTACTACCTACGCAACGCCGCCGCCCTGCTCGAGCTAGCGCTCATCAACTGGGCCATGTCACGTGCCGTGTCGCGTGGTTTCACACCCATCATGACGCCGGACCTTGTGAAGGAATCGGTGCTGGAAAAGTGCGGGTTCCAACCCAGAGGAACGACCACACAGGTAGGCGGCATGGCAATGGAGGGCATTGCCTGAAGAAGTTGCGAATGCCCAGCCAGAGTTGCAACGTTTGGGGGGCTCGGCTTCATTTCCCTGCTCTGAAACTGGCATCCCTTTTGCCTGTACACGAACTGTGGTAAGGGTAGCTGGCGTGTGAGGCGTGTGTATCTCGCTCAGAATTGCAGCAGCCAGCTAAAAGAGGTGCAGGACCACTTATCTGTCAGGCCGTACTTTTGCCCTTGCCTTTACTGGCAGCTCGTACTGCTCTGCATCAGGCCTGAGGCTCGTGTGCGTGTTGCCCGCCTCCCGGCAGGTGTACAGTGTGGAGGACAGCCCATTGTGTCTCACGGGCACAGCGGAGGTGCCGCTAGGGGGCGTGTACATGGACAAGGTGAATGGCGGGCTGCAAAAGGGGGGTGTAAGAAGTTTTCTGCGGTTGTTTTTGCTTTTATTCTTCCCGCAGTTGGCATCGCATTTCTCTTGCAGCTATAGTTTATCAAATACCAGTGGTCTTGAGGCATCCAGCACTGGTTTCAGCACTGGCGTGCACTAGTATTACAGGGTTTGCCTGGTCATGCCACCTGAAGCTTCAGCTGCAAGGCAGACACTGTTTTTGACTCGGCAGTTTCACAAACCTCAGGTTTTGTGGATTTTCGAGGTCAAGCGGTTACGTAATTTACTAGGAACTACGGTATTGAGGGATTGGGTGTTGTTTCAGAATTGTTGCGTACACCTTGTGCGCCGGTGCTGGGTTCATGCTCACCTTTTTGTTTTGTTGTTGTTTCTCCTGTTTCCCTGTGTTTCAGGTTCTCAAAGAGTCAGACCTGCCCATCAAGATGGCTGCACACGGGCACTGCTTCAGGACCGAGGCGGGGGCGGCGGGGGCGGCGGGCAAGGGGCTGTACCGGGTGCACCAGTTCTCCAAGGTGGGGCAAGGGAAGGAAGCTGGTCATTGGAGCAGGAAGGATCATTGGAAACGGCAGATTTTGGGCTGTCTCTGTCTCTTTCTTTTTCTTCTTCTTCTTTCAATAAGAAAAGAAGCTAGTAAAGCCTGATGGCGTTGCCACACCATTGCTCATGCCATGCGTGTGTGTGGCTGATCATCAATCATCATCGATACACGGCTTACCATGGTTTAGCCCTCGGTACCACAAGACCAGGCGCTTAGCAACAGCCGTCGTGTGTGTGGTTGTGTCTGTGTGCGTGCAGGTTGAGATGTTCGTGCTGTGCACTCCCCAGCAGAGCGAGGCACTGCATGAAGAGCTGCGCATTATTGAGACTGAGCTCTTTACTGAGCTAGGACTACACTTCAAGGTACTGAACTAGGCCAGGCCAATCGCTAGCTTGAGGTTAGGCGCCTTGGCCACTATCCGCGAAAAGCAAACATATATGTCCACGAAAAGCTGCTATGGTTCTTATGTGTGAATGCTTTGGGCAAGTCTATGACAGCCTTAAAATGATGCGGGTGCATGGAGGCAGGGCATTGAGGCATGTCAAGTGGTGGTGCAGGTTTGAAGCGCATGGTGACATGGGAACTGAGCGCATGCTGACATGGGAACTGAGCGCATGGTGACATGGGAACTGAGCGCATGGTGACATGGGAACTGAGCGCATGGTGACATGGGAACTGAGCGCATGGTGACATGGGAACTGAGCGCATGGTGACATGGGAACTGAGCGCATGGTGACATGAGAACTGAGCGCGTGTTGACATGGGAACTGAACGCATGGTGACATAGGAACTCAGCGCATGGTGACATGGGAACTGAGCGAAGAGAGGGTCAGGCTGCGGCACCTCTGGGAAACCCCTGCACACCTTTGCAACAACTTGCACATTTCCTTGTCCAGTCGGCAACTCTATCCCACAGGACCGTCCCCTCCCTCCAGCACACACCTCTCTCCAGCGTCATCCTTTCGGACTCCTTATCTGATACTTGCAGGTCCTTCTCATTTGCTGCCATTGTCACGCTACTTGGCAGGCCAATCGTGTGAGCTTCCCTTGTACCATCATACTGACGATATAGATGTGAAAAGACACTCACTCGCTCACGCACTCACGCACTCACTCCTGGCTGTGGCCTGTTTAGGTGTTGGATATGCCCAGTGGCGACCTGGGTGCCCCTGCCTACCGCAAGTATGACATCGAGGCGTGGATGCCGGGCCTTAACCGGTATGGGGAGATCTCCTCAGCGTCAAACTGCACCGACTACCAGAGCAGGAGGCTAAACATACGCTACAGGTCAGATGGAACTGGTCCTGGTAGTAAAATAGCTATTTTATTTGGTAGAATAGGACAGGATGGGCAAGGGGTGTCAGACAAGGGAGTGACATGCGATGCGGGCGAGGCGTCAGACTGATGGTGGATGGCAGGGCCTAGGGAACCTGGAATGGGCTGAAGTGATCAAATGACAGGGCAGGATTGGTAGTGGCAGGATTGAGCGTTACAGACAGTGTTAGTCAGGTGCAAGGACAGGTGGCGGAGAGCAGGACCGAAGTAACCCGGGAATGGATTAGAATAGGATAGAATAGGCTGGAGGTTGAGCAAGGAGAGGGGTAGATATATGCAGGCTATGTTTTCGACACTGTGAGCCTGGCTTTGGCCGCCAGTGGGCCAACACTGGCTGGTGGCAAGCGCCTGCTAGAAGCCCACATGCTGGCCAGTGATTCACGATTTTGCCACAAGTCAATAGCAGTGGCGTTGTGGGTTTATCTGCAGCAATGACTGCAATATGTAGCTCTTGTTCTCGCAGCAATTCGTGTGGTAATGCTGCAGCACATCCGCATATCCACACTTCACTCTTTCATTACTCTGTACTTGATGGTAGCGTACTGCGTATTCATACTTGACCGGTGTACACCACCTTGACGAGCAAGTGAGGTTAACTGGGCTTTGACTGACACTCTGTATTCTATTGCTGCTCTCTGGTGCACGCAGGCCAGCAGAGGCAGCGACAGCAGGTGATGCACCTGCCGAGCAAGCGGATAGCAAACCTAAGAAGGGCGGCAACAAGGGTTCTGGGTCTCAGTCAGGGCGGACCGAGTTTGTTCACACCCTGAACGCCACTGCATGCGCTGTGCCTCGTATGATCGTGGCAATTCTTGAGAACTTTCAGCAGGCAGATGGGTCTGTTGTTGTGCCAGAGGCGCTTCGGCCGTTCATGGGGGGTATGGAGGTCATTGCTGCCCCAAAGCCGAAGAAGGCATGAGCAGGCGACATCTTGCTAAGATCAGACACTTTTACCATCTTGCTCGCAGCCACTCACACGCCCCACTGGAGCCCTTCCCTTTTCCTTGCTGCATGTTAGTAACAGACCCTGGCAACAGACGCTGGCAACCAGATTTATTTATGACATATGCCTTTAGGATAAGCGGCCTTGCCACCTTTTCCGGTCTGATTTTACTTGCGGTGTCAATGACTCAGCCTCCCTCGAGTTTTGTTCCATGCTTTGCGTGCATCGTTTGGAGGTTTTTAACGGAATCGGTTGCTGCTGCCAACTTGAGACTTCACAGAGTTTCACCTCCACTATAACTGCTTATCAAGGCTTGTGACCCACCCTGTCGATTGCATCCTTTTAAGACGTTACGGATGTAACTGGCACTACCATAACTGCTGTATACCGTTCACAAATAGGAGGCACGCAGCAGTCCAGTTGATCATCACTGACCCTGCATGTTACAGCCAATGCAACTAACTCGGACCCGATGATGTACGCCAAGAAATCAAACTCAGGTGGCAAGGCACCAGACAGTGCCCAGACTGTCTCTTTGATATGCAGCACTAATCAAACTGACTCATCCAAAGCCACCAGTATGCAGCCAGTCCTGCTCATTCCATCGAAACCATCGAAACTGCATGACAGATCTGTTTTAATGGCAGCGTATATGTTTGATCCGAAATGTGTAAAAATGTGTCACAAAAGAGCTGTACGGCAAGGAGTGATTGCAAGGCAAGGCAAAGGCTTGCTCACTAACTTGAGCAGTCCCTACGCATGTGCAACGTCATGGCTATCAAACGGAACAAGTACAAGCAGTTTGAATAACCAATCTGCTGTGTCACAGCCCAGTGGGTGCTGCGAAAACTGCTTGCATCGCACAAAGCCACGTCATAAGTAAGTCTGGCAGCTAGTAACGAACCACAGTAAGAGCCACAAGCATGATTCCGCTTAGCTAGAAAGAACCCCAAAAGCTTGTAATCATTGACGAGTCCTGTGTTCATTGATGAGTGTTGGGCTCATCCCAAGGCGAGGGCGGAGGGGTGCGCTGTTTCTGCGCCCCGGCCGCAGGCACCGGGCTGACGCTCTGCCTGCCCGGCCCCGCACCGGAGGCCCTCGATTCAGCTGCCCTGAACGGCTCGCCGCGTGGGCTGGTCCAGGGGTCCAACGGTGCTGTCTGTGGCTGAGAGGGTGACGGAGAGGGGACTTCCACCGTGCCGTTTGAACCTGGCATTGGGCTGCCGGTCACCCATGCTTCTGACCCAGTGTTATCCACCTGCTGCTGCTGCTGCTGCTGCCATGTGGGTGGAAAGCCTAGGCTTGCAATCGGAACCTGTGGGTCCTGATTCACAGGCACACCGTTTGACAATTGCTGCGGTTGCCCTGCGTTGCTGTACTGCACGCTAGGCGGAGTGGGCCAGCGGGCGTAAGCAGACACTCGAGGCGCCTCCGGCCCGCCCGTCCGCTGCCACAGGATGCCACCGTCGCCAGACGGCTGGACGGCAGGCGCTGCAAACACGTCACCTGCTGTGGCTGGTGCTGGAGCAGTGGCAGCAGGCGCCCAGCCCAGCGGCAGCCGCTCTGGGCTATCTGTCTGCCCAACCGGCACCGCAACTTCGTCAGGGCCATTGTCTAAAAGCTGCAACCGACTGATGCCCCTCTTGGAGTTTGGCGACAATAACCGCGGACTAGGATTTCTTGCTGCCGCACCCTGGCTGCCTACCCCCATTGTGTCTGACCCAACAGCGGCACTGACTGTGCCATTCGCAGCAGCTGCTGCCGTCAATGCAACGTTGATATCAGCAGGACTACCCGCTGTGTTGACAGCTGCACTGCTCTGACCAGTGCTAGCAGGCTCTGCCTCAGAGCTCGCACTGTTGCCCGGAAGCTGCGGCGGCGGCGGCTTGCCTTCACCAGCCTCAGGCTGCTGTTTCTGCTGCTCCTGCAGCTGCTGCTGCTGTTGATCCTGCTGCTGTTCGTCCTCTGTAAACAACGCGATTGCGATACCCACACCACCTATCGTGGCGATGCCAAGCGCTGCCTGAGTGCGGCTATCGGATGGAAGGATATTTGAACCGTTAAAAACCGCTGCCGCCGCATCTCCAGCACCCTGCATTGCCCGCTGCGCCACCCCTCCCGCCATTCCCACAAACTCACCCACACCAGTGTCTCCTGGTAACTCTGGCATGGGCGGCATTTGCGGCAGGGATGGCAATTGCGGGAGGGACGGAAATGAGGGCAAGCTGTCGGGAAGGTGCAAGGACTCTGCAGCAGAAGAGAGCCATGATGATGAGACAGCCTTCTCTGGCTCTCTCTGATTGCTATTGCTGCTTGCTCCTAGTTTGCGTAGCTCCTCTATTAATTGCATGGTGGGGTCCTCTTGGCCATCCCCTTCAGGCAAACCATCATCATCTATGGGCAGTGGAGTCACACTTGGCGGCACAAGGGCACGGCCTGGCGGATTGGCTGCTTCTGCAGAGGGCGCAGCGGCAGAGGCCTGCTGCTGTGGCGACTGGCTGGCAGTGGTGGTGGCAGCGGTTGAATTGGTTGAAGTGGTTGCGGCAGTTGAGCGGTTATCCTTGGGTGTGACGGGTGGTTCTGGTGGTGTGGCAGGGGCGGTGTTGGGGGTAGGTGGCTGGGTGTCGGCTGCTGGCTCAGGTGCTGGTGGCGAAGGCATGAAGGCAAAGGGATCAGGCCAGCCTGCCTGAACCGGGGCAGGGGTGGTGGGTGCGGCTGGGGGTGGAGCCGGCGATGCAAACGGCCGCAAGCCAGGTAGGCCAGGTAAGCCTAGTCCTCGTTGCACCGATGGTTCTGGCTGTTGTGTGGTGGTGGGGCTTGGACCCGGCGTGGCTGATTCAGCTGGTAGTGCTGGCGAGGCTGCTGCTGCTGGGGCTGCGCCTGCACCTGTCAAGAGGTCTCTGGCTGAAGTGCGGCGCTGCATCATCACGTCTTGGAACAGCTCAGCAAGGTCTTCATCGGAAAGGTCTGCAAGGCTGCGGCACAAGGGAAAGGCAACACTGCACTGTGAGGGTATGGCCGTTTTGCTTGACCAGTCATTGAATTGCTGTCCTGGCACTCTGTCCTGACTGGGTTGGCGACACTCTGTCCTGATGCTGCCTTTCCGGTAGTGGTATGCGACGGGGTCAGGTGGCGGACTGTTGTCCTGAGACTGCATTCCCGATCCCAAAATCAAACACACGAACTAATTGATTGATCAAAAGCAGAACAGGTGTGCATGTCAGGCGTCTTAGGCAGCTATTACAATCCCTTCAGATGCTCTGGCATGTACTCGTGTTCAGGCACACCCTAAGCAGCCTTCGTGAGGTGATGACTCACTGGCTCTTAAACTGGGTGACCAGCAGATTCTCAACGTTCCGGCGCTCAATACGGACGTAGCTTGAGCGTTGCCTGCACATGGCACATAATGGTGGGCATGGAGGCCGGCAAATCAAGGGAACACATCACTGCAACTCCCCAGGTACATGCAGCTACAAGGATTGCCTGACCGCAACGCTCACTGTGGTGTCTCGATGGCTGCCGCAGCGAAGGCATGCCCAGGTGTGACGAGGCTGGAGCCAACCGACAGCGCCAGTGCCGGCACAACTGCAAGCCAAGCAGATGCTGTCCGCTGATCCAGCGCTCGACATTGGACGTGTTCGTTGCGACTGCTGCGTGTGCCAAACGACCGCCGACTTCGTGCGTCAGCAAGCGGTTGGTGCACTCTTCGGCAAGTCGAGCAGGCGGCCCCTGCTTCTTGCATGTTGTGCAGTAGTGGCCCTCTTATTGTGAAAATTCAGTCAACGAGTACCTGCACTTTGGCCATCCGGCATGATGAATGACACATGCCACCTCACATTTGAATGACTACACCCCACCCAGCAGTCATTCTCACAGTACGCAATTGTGACGGCAGACCGCTTATACAGAGCTGAGAGTGACGTTGAGAGCATGCCGGCTGGCCATTCCAAAACTATGCTGCACGATCCGAAAGCGAGCATGGTCAGAGACTTGGAAGGGATAGATTTGCAGGCGAGTGGGCTTCGCTCTTCACCCATCATGCTTTGCCACATTAACAGCGTGCACAGCTTGCATGTTCAAGCAGCCACATTATCAGCATGCGGGGCTTCCGCGTCACACAGGGCACACATTTGTGGGTGCCAGTGCAAACTTGTATGCAAAGCCACAAGACTTGCCGTGAAGAAGCTGGCCTACTCCCGTTGTAGGTCGAAAGTTACGGAAGTGCATGCCTCCTGTCCCAGTGTCATCATCACTGAGTAGAACTTGACAGCTGCAACCTGATGTGAGCACGAGTCGTTTTGTTAGATTTCTCCGGCTTGTCTCTCTTTTGATGAATAGCAGGTATTGGTGCATGTCCGCTACTCTCGTCTCCCTGCCTCTGGTCTGCCGCCCACTCTTCAAAAGTGCCAGCATGACCATATGGCATTGAGGGGAGATGCTCAGCCTTGCTGGCAGCCTCATCTGGTCACAGGATAACAAAACGACACAACAGGACGGTCTTAACATCCGTAAATCTTTTCAGTGGTATCGGGGGCATGACGCATGCCCATGCTGTGCTGGACAACAACATGGCAAGAGGGCGGCTGCCATCGGCGCCCATCTGTCCAAACATCAAGGAGCTCTCAAACAGGATGGTTCAGGAACCACCCAGCACCTCATGGCATGGTAGATTTGCCTGTTGGTGGGTTCCATGCGTGGAATTCTCCTCGCTTGGCAAGCAAGAGGGTTTCAAAGAAGCCCAGAGTGGGCTGTTCAGTTACATGCTCAGGTTGGTGGATGAGCATTCCTTGACATGTGGGATGTAACCAGAATCTACTTGGTTGAGGGTCTTGATGATCGAGTCTGAGTTCAAGTGCAGCAGAACTTGCAATGATTACCCGCCGGACACAGATGCAGAGCGACCAAGAAGAGAGAATTGCTGTGTGAAATTCGTGAGTCTCTTGACAAACACACGAGTCCAGGGACTGCCGCACACATACGCATCATAATGATTCATGATAACCCAGAATGCACCACTGTAACCGAGTCACACACAGAGGCACTTAAACCGGTTTAAACCGGTTTATTTACAGAGGCACTTAAACCGTTGGAGAGGGTGCTCTTACTACATACATTGACACACATGGCAGTGCGACTAGGTCATACAATGGAATGGTGCTTGCCGAATCAATCAATGGCTGGAAGCACGGTAACAGAGCCAGGCAGTCACGGTTACTTGATGACCTGTATGCTTGAGGCTGGGACTGGAACTGGGACGCAAGACTTGGTTAGAGAAGCTCAAAATATAACAGACTGGAGGTGTAGAAGCGTGCAGTGGTGAATGTTTGCAGCTTTAGAAATCAAAGCAAAGAGGTGCTGGTCTTTGCATCCCCCCGTTCTAGATCCAGATAGGGCCTGCCATTCATCGGGCAGGAGGGTAATGTGCTGGGATGCTGAAGGCGCCTGATCCTCCCAGGCTGCCCTGTGTGGCCATGCCAGCAGGTGGCCCTGCTGCATACACACCACCGGCTGGCTGGGCTGGTGATGGCACGCTGGAGTACGCTCCCTGGCCGCTAACTGGCCCAGGAGCAGCCCAGATAGGCGGCGCTGGGGCTGTGTTGTGATGTACAGGTGCCAATGGGGCGTACTGAGGACTCTGAGAAGCATAGTTGCTCGGCAAACCACCTGCTTGCGGGCCTGGCCCGTAGCCAGGCGGTGCTGATGCATACACTGCAGGCGGGGCGCCCTGTGTGTATGCCCCTGGGCTGTGTTGCTGTGCCCCGTATTGGGTGGAAGGAGCAGGGTGTGTGCTGTTCTTGGCGGCGACTGCCTGTGCCCAAGCTGCTCCCGTGCTGCCACCCGCTTGGTACGGGCCCGCACCCACCGGCGGTGTGTATCCCGCTGGGGCTCCGCCAGGAGGCGGCTGGGATGGGCCGGCCCATGCTTTTACACCCTCATGTGCTCCGCCTCCAGTCTGGGTATGGCCGTTGTAGCCGCCCACTCCTGGGCCTGCGGCTGCACCGGCCGGTGCCAGCAGGGCCGGCTGGGTGGAGGCAGCGGCACCTGCCTTCAGCCCATATGCCGCACTTGGCACGGGATTAGGGTTGTGTGTGGGCTTTCCCACTGCATTTGGTTGGTAAGGCATTGAGCCAGGTGGGGCTGTGGGAGCAGAGTAAGGTGCGGTCTGCGGTTGTGCCGGGTACTGTTGTGGCTGGTGCTGACCAGCACCTGGGTGTTGCTGCTGAGGCACGTGCTGCTGCTGAGGCGGCTGGCCTGTTTGGTACTGCTGGCCTGCATACAGTTGCTGCTGTGCTGGTGGCCCTGCCTGGTGCTGCTGCTGTTGCTGCTGCTGCGGGCCGACTTGGTACTGTGGTTGCTTCTGCTGTTGATATCCCTGCCAGTGGTTCTGTCCCATGACATACAGCGGTGCTGGTTTGAAGGGGTAGTGTGGAGGGGCATGAGGCACCTCGTACGGATTATAAGCAGCTTTGATGGGAGGAGCAAACATGCTGTCGTCCAGAATTCTTGGACGCCTCCTATCTATAATCTGCACGCCCTTGTCAGCTTCTGTCTGGTAGTCAGATACCTGCGCATCACATGTAACAATAACCGCCTCGTGCATGTGCATTCACCTTCTGCATGTCACCAACAGCCACATGACCATGTTTCAGAACGTTTTTTCCCTAATGCCACGTGACAAGCTGAGTTTGTACCAGCCCGTCAGAGCCATCAAGGTTGCACAAGCCCGACAAGCTGGTTGCTAGTTGAACAACACTGTTGCTAGTATCTTGTATCTGCTTATCAAGGCCTGACTGTTGCTCACCCTTCGCCAGAGGTGCTGCAGGCTCATCTCTGGCCACAGCTTCATGACCAGCACCAGCAGACCCATGCCGACCTCGGGCAGGATCAGCCGGAAGACGAGATTGAGCACGTGCATGTGCTGGTCCTGCACGCCCCGGGCGACCGGCCACTGCATGCAAAACCATGCCAGGCGGGATGCTGGATGGAGTGCAAAGGCAGTGATCCAGACATGCTCTACCATGCCAGTAATGACTGCATCAGGCATCCTTTTTAATCCTCGGGAACCAACTGGCAAGTTCAACAAGAACGTGCCTCTACACCCACACCTGCTCAATTGATTGAGTGGCAAGCATGACAGTCACCGCGCCATCAATGCCTCAACTGGCCTTGTATGGTCTGTGTTCATCATAGCAATTCCCGGTGTGTCGCACCACGCACTCACGATGTAGAGCAGGCAGAGTGTGGTGGTGGTCATGCAGAACATGGTGGTTGCCTGCCATCCCAAGCGAAGACAGTCCTCATGGCTCCTCAGGTGCCAGGGCACCAGCTCTTGCACGTGCGCCAGAGCCAAGGGGTACGTGATCACCAGGGAGAGCTGCGGCACACATCGCAGCATGGGGGCTGAGAGCGGGCTGTAGGCGCCATGCGGCAGGGACCTGAGTGCATACCCCAGCCTAGGGATAACTGGATAACTGGAAATGGCAATCAGAATAGTTTCGACAGCCGTTTCAAAGTTCAATCCATACAAGCAACATGGCAACAATCAGACAAACTCGACAGCAGATTAGGTTGGCAAGGCTGGCATTGCGCCAAGAATTGGGCGTTGAAGCTGTATTCTGTGTCTGCGTTGATCTTCTATTGCATGCCACACGCAAGTCACAAGAGGCTATGCTTCTCAGCCTGAGAAAGTGCACACTCACAAAGCTGACGCCTGACAAGGTAGCCAGGACGATGAAGTTGTAATACTTTTGGATTTGGTCGTGAGCATAGTCATCAGCGTACGCAATGCCACACAGCACTGGGTACAGGATAGCAAGCACCACCTGCGTTAAACAACTCATGTGTATGTGTGTGTATGTGTGCATAGGTGTTTGCATCATTTATGCATGTGTGTGGATAAGGAGGCGTGCCCATGCGCAGTGTGGGCTGCAGGAAGCTGGGCTGCTGTGTGGTTCCTTATACGGCAGTAGCACCCGGCTGCTGTGAGCGCTTCTGACGTCAATTTGGGGTACACAGCATCGGGAGCCACGATGCTAAAGGCCTCACCTCTAAGATGTAAGGAAAGACCTGCGGACAGGAAGGTCAACTGCATCGCGTTTGTCCGAGTGTTGCCGGGTCAACTTGGGAGTCCCTCTGCATTCTGGCAGTCAAAGCTTCGAGCAGCTGCGCCTCTCGGTCTCCCACCCTCCGCCTACGCCAAGTGTATTCGATATGTTGCAATCTTCAGCCACACTTGCCTGGCGCTGGCGAGTCAAGTACGCGACTACGCCAAGAAACACAAGGTGGGCGGCTGCAAGCCCGGAGGCAATTATTAGTCCCAAGCGAAGATACGTGTCTTGTAGACCAGTAGCGACGAAGTATGGAAGCATGCACGTCAGTAGCAACCAGGGACCGACGGTGGCACCCGCCATGTTTGCAAGGCGCCTTCGCTTGCACAAAGGCTTGCTTGCACAGAAAGCGGCTTGCTTGCAGTGCTCCAACTGCACACTGAAGGGTTTGCATCCATCTTCGTTGACCAGACAGCATACCAGAAGCTGACACGGGGCAACCCATGTGGGAAGTGCCGCCCGTTTCTCGCACTGGTCGCCAATGCCCTTACCTGTCACAGCTCTCAAAACACCCTGCCGCGTCAGAATTTTGCTGCGTCAGGCTTGGATAGCGATTTGACTTTGACTGGAGCTTGACCGCTGCAGAGAGAGGATCGCAAGTGCCCTGTAGCCGGTCTTAGTAGCTTCTGCGCAGATGGTCTGGGAAACGACGCTAGCCAAGTAGTCTCTTGAAATTTTTGCAAATAACAGCGTTTAATGACAAACGTGGCTAAGGTGCCAATTCCACTTTCCG